>CM059436.1:16884071-17077622 GCA_030390025.1 Squalus acanthias | reverse complement strand
CCTCCCTCCCTCATCTCTCCCTCCCTCCCTCATCTCTCCCTCCCTCCCTCATCTCTCCCTCCCTCCCTCCCTCATCTCTCCCTCCCTCCCTCATCTCTCCCTCCCTCCCTCATCTCTCCCTCCCTCCCTCATCTCTCCCTCCCTCCCTCATCTCTCCCTCCCTCCCTCATCTCTCCCTCCCTCCCTCATCTCTCCCTCCCTCCCTCATCTCTCCCTCCCTCCCTCATCTCTCCCTCCCTCCCTCATCTCTCCCTCCCTCCCTCATCTCTCCCTCCCTCCCTCATCTCTCCCTCCCTCCCTCATCTCTCTCTCTCCCTCCCTCATCTCTCTCTCTCTCCCTCATCTCTCTCTCTCTCCCTCCCTCATCTCTCTCTCCTCCCTCCCTCATCTCTCTCTCTCTCTCCCTCCCTCATCTCTCTCTCCCTCCCTCCCTCATCTCTCTCTCTCTCTCCCTCCCTCATCTCTCCCTCCTTCCCTCCCTTATTACCATATATATAGTGTCCTGGCCAATATTTAGCCCTCAATCAACATCACAAAAATAGATTATCTGGTCATTATCACATTGCTGTTTGTGGGAGCTTGCTGTGCACAAATTGGATGCCATGTTTCCTACATTACAACAGTGACTGCACTTCACAAGCATTGGCTGCAAAATGCATTGGGACGTTCTGAGGCCATGAAAGGCGCTGTATGATTTGCAAGTCTTTCTTTCTTTAAACCCATTTAAACACATGCTGCTAAATGGCTATTCATATGTTGGCATATTGCCTCTCCCAGAGAGGACGTGCAGTCGCAAAGTTTCGAGACTTTGCAGTAAATAAAATGCAATAAATAAAATGAAATCTATTTTGTATTCTGTCTTAGCGAAGTTTGAGTTCTCCTTTGGTATCTTACTGGGTAGCTGGAAGAGTTACCGTGTTCTTACCTGTGTGTTTTGCAGCATTAATAATCACTTTTAGCAGGTTTTTAAAGTTTTTGTTGTCTGCAGGGAATTGGGGTGTTGCAGGGGGTTAGCATGCTGCTCTTTCTGCTCTGGAGCCTGGGTTTGAAAGTAGCCCAGGTACGTGGGACTAAAAAGTCTCTTCTTTCGATTGGGTGTCACGTGAAATGGGTTTGGACACCCTCCAAATTGCCAAGCTCACTGAGTGCACGTGATGACAGAACCTTTGCTCGGTCACACAGAAGCAAGGTACACAAGCAAGGAAGTTACGATGAACCTTTATAAAACACTGGTTCGGCCTCAACTGGAGTATTGTGTCCAGTTCTGGGCTCCGCACTTTAGGAAGGATGTGAAGGCTGTGGAGAGGGTTCAGAAAAGATTTACAAGAATGGTTCCAGGGATGAGGGACTTCAGTTACGTGGATAGACTGGAGAAGCTGGGGTTGTTCTCCTTCGAGCAGAGAAGGTTGAGAGGAGATTTGATAGATATGTTCAAAATCATGAGGGGTCTAGACCGAGTAGATAGAGAGAAACTGTTCCCATTTGCGGAAGGGTCGAGAACCAGAGGACACAGATTTAAGGTGATCGACAGAAGAACCAAAGGCGACATGAGGAAAAACTTTGTTACGCATCGAGTGGTTAGGACCTGGAATGCACTGCCTGAAAGGGTGGTGGAGGCAGATTCATCGTGGCTTTCAAAAGGGAGTTGGATAAGTACCTGAAGGAAAAAAAATTGCAGGGCTACGGAGAAAGGGCAGGGGAGTGGGACTAGCTGAAGTGCTCTTGCAGAGAGCTGGCACGGGCTCGACGGGCCAAATGGCCTCCTACTGTACTGCAACCATTCTATGATTCTATGAAGAATTAGTGAATCTTACATCATTATTGCGAGTTTATTGAAAAATCATTTGTCGTTAACGGGGAAAATCCTCCACCTTGATGTACACATAACAATCTACTAAATGAAGAAAAGAAAAGACTCTAGTAATTCCTCTTTAGTCCATAAATGCAGACTTGTCACATCAATAACAATAACTTCAAAGGAGCTATATGCTATAAATGAGGTCTAACTAAGGCACAGTTTAACTAGCTGAAATGCTTACCCATTGCATTTTCGGCCAGCCAGATCCATTTTTAGCAACCTTATCAATCAGTTTTTAATTTAAAAAAAAATGTAGGTTACTGAATTTCCAAGGTTGAACCGTGGAAGATGGTGAAGTTTTTCTTTTGTTTAACGATAACGTGACAAATTGCAAATGGGTTTGAAGTGAATCGAGCTGGGATTATGGTTATACTGTGAGACACAGAGAGAGTGATGTTACTCCTCCCACTAAAAAAAAAGTGACCTTCACTAGAAGCACGAGAGACTAGATTGGTCTAAGATCAACTACCGCACCGTGAAATATGCTCGGCACTCGGGAGTCCTGTGATATTAGTAGCAAGGTTTTAGTGTGTTTGTATAAAGTTCATTTGCCCACTATTTTAATGGCGGTGTTAACACATTTAACCGCCTCAGAACCAATCACGGTAGATGCTGCCACCTTCTCCATCGATTAAAGATTAAAGCATCTCCATCATGCGACTGTGGAGCTCCTATCAGACCCATCATCGAGCACTGTCCTCCGAGGAAATTCGCAGGCAGCCTACAAGATATCCACACTGTTACACCAGACGCTTTGGCCTGGATATCTGACTTAGATACTGACATTTAATTTGTTTTTTGCTACTACCATACAAAAGAAGAAGACCCATTCACGCAACACCCTTGTTCCTGATATTTCACAGCATGATTTCAGCCTGCCGATTCCAAAATGGAAGTCCTGGCAGCGTTAGAAAGAGATGACGCTGAATTAAAAAAAAAAAAGATTGCTTTTAACAAACTGCGTAAAATGTGGATCATTCATTTAGGGTGTAAATAGGAAATCACATTGGTTTACAGCATGTAAAAAAAAAAAAATACCCGATTAGGGGCAATTGGTTTCTCAAAAGCAACAAGCTGTAAGAATTTGGATCACAGGCCACACACAGATTACCCAGAGGGTCTTAGGAGTTGTAAGGCCTTTTATTAAAGGGCTACAGTTTAAGCATAGTCAGATACTACATGCGATTGAAATAGATGCAGTAGACATACAACCCGTGACAGATCAGAGCGGACGGACGGTGAGGCAGTACAGTGGTCCCGGATTGGGTGGAGTCCTGCAGTCTGCGGCAGCGGTCACTTCCGTTGGGTCGTCCCTCGAGCTGTTGGAGGTGTTAGGCCGTTGGCCAGCATTGATCCACCTCAGAGGCTAAACTTGACCAAGGTGTTAGGCCGTAGCCAGCATGCATCCACCTCGGAGAAGCTTTCGCCCCTAACTGCCTTGTTTTCCTCTCTCGGTCGCCTGTTTTTATACCTTATTTCGATGGGCTGGTGGATACCTAGTGGCAATCATTTTTACCCTACCCATTGTCCAATTACAAGGGAAAAGGGTACCTCTGACAGCCCCCCCCCCCCTCCCATCTTGCTGAGGTCAGCTATTTCCCTATCTGTTCTAAATGTCTTGTGTTTCTAAACACATCTTGCTTATCCTACCGGCTCCATGCTGTCCTCCTTATCAGTTTAGCTATGCCTCGAAGGCCTTATTTTGTGTTCTGACCTCGTAATTCAGCTCGCAGTACAACTCTTTTTCTGACATAATAGCAAAATACTGCGGATGCTGGAAATCTGAAATAACAACAGAAAATGCTGGAAACACTCAGCAGGTCAGGCAGCATCGTGGAGAGAGAAACAGAGTCAACGTGCCGGGTCGAACCCTTCGTCAGTTCTGACGAAAGGTCACAGACCCGAAACGTTGACTCTGTTTCTCTCTCCTCGATGCTGCCTGACCTGCTGAGTGTTTCCAGCATTTTCTGTTGTTACTTCTTTTTCTGACGTGACTGGAATCCTTCTGTGTCATCAACTTAGGCAAACTGCTGATCTAGGGAACCCGTAACAGACTATTATTTCTTCCAATCCGCAATTACTTACAAAGCGCTGCATTAAAAATAGGACCTCTGACCCACAGTGGATGGATGTCAAACTTTGTTGTTTTGTCACATCAGACTTCCAATTAATCGCTTAATTTGAGCTGCGGTCACGTCAGGTTTGAAGTCACCGCTCATTGTGCTTCTTGTGCGCATAAAAGATATTTTAGTCTCCAAATGAAATAATATGCAGTTGCTTTAAATATCTACTTGCCTATGATTGTTGGTTTAAGACAGACTCAGCACAATCTATGGCAGCTGCCTTATTGAGGGAGTTCTTATTTTATTGTGGATTTTAAGCCAGTAATGTTCCATTATCAGGCACAAACAAGAATCAGCTGTAGTCGGAATTGTTGCATCTTTGAAGTTTAATTTTTTTTTTACCTCTCCTGGGATGGATCGGAGCACCTGTCTATTTTAGTCTCTTATCTTTGTTTTCGGCTTGCTGGGTTAATTAGAATGGGGGTGGGGGGTTGCAGCGTGACTGAGGGAGTGCTGCATTGCAGTCACTGCCAATGTGAACCGATTATCTGGTTAGTCACTCATTCGCTGTTTGTGAGACTTTGCTGTGCGTAAATTGGCTGCTAGGTTTGCCTTCACTGCTGGTGAAAGCACTTTGGGACATGTTTGAACCACTATTTAACAGGGATATTTTGGAATATTTGTCCCACTTTTTATGATGTTGATGTTTTTGCATGCGGAGGCTGGATGTCAGCCTTTGTTACTGTTTTTAAATGTTTCTTATTGTAGCGGAATAAAACTTTCATTCGCTTAAAAAGAACCTGCAGGGTGTCAGACTGCTGGCTCAGTTAGTAACAGTGTCTATAACTGAGCCATGCAGAACAGAAGGAGCCCAGGTTGATTTCCACTCTGGGCTGAAATAGCTGGGTGGCAGGGGTCCAATTAACTGGCCCCCGCCACATTTATTGCCCATTCCTAGTTGCCTTAAGGCAGTGGTGGGCCATCTCCTTGAGTTGCTGCAGTCCTTGTGTTGATGATGATGATGCTCCGATGATGGCGTCAGGTAGGGAGGGAACTGCAGGATATTGGCCCAGCGACGATGAAGGAATGGCGATTTATTGCACAAACTAGGGTTTTATTCCCTGGAACTTAGACGGTTAAGGGGTGCTTTGATCGAAGTTCTCAAGATATTAAGGGGAACTGATAGGGTAGATAGAGAGAAACTGATTGGGGAGTCTAGGACGAAGGAACATAGCCTAAAAATTAGAGCCACTTCAGCAAGGTCATGGGTGCCCATGGAATCATACCCCAGCATGGTCTTCAGGAGAGGAGAGGGTGACAAAATTGGTGATGATAAATTGCAAACCAATATTCTAATCTTTTCGATTAAAATGCACGCACCCTGGTGATTCTGCAAACTCGGCCTTTATCCGCCACTGTATTAAAACTGTTTTGCGATTGATAATAAAGGTCACACAGCGTTTGCTTTCTCCATCCCGTGCAGTGCTGCCAGGTCAGTAAGTGTTGAATGTCACGGTTACGGCGGCCTGTGTGTTTTGAATGGTTTGTACTTCCTCGCCCTCCAGTAGTGACGGACTGTTGTTCCAATTGCAGAAAGCATCTTCTTGCTGCAGCAGCTGTTTGAGGGGAACTTCGAAGGCATTCTATTGAATCCAAGGATTCAGGAAATCTTTCCTGCTCGAATCGCTGATGGAGAAGTTATTGACAGCTACTTGGAAAATCAGATCCTGGCGTACCTCGATAGTCCATCAGATGATCAGAGGGAAAGGTGAGCTTCGGTTTGCTAGCATCACATAAATACACTGATACAGAATCATAGAAGGAGGCCATTCGGCCCATTGTTCCTGTGTCGGCTCTTTGGTAGAGTTATCCAATTAGTCCCACTGCACTGCTCTTTCCCAATAGCCCTGCAACTTTTTTCCTTTCAAGTATTTATCTCACTATAACTTTCTACTTAAACACAACTTCTGCCACAACATTTTAGAATGGTCTTCTCCCTGTCTGATGAAGAAACCACAGTCAATAATTGGAAGGTGTTTTTTTTTTTACATTGAGTAACCCAGGTGAAGGGCTCAGACCCTTTGTCCTGGGTCCACATCATGGTTGTAAAGATAAGGAGAAGTGATAAGATAAATCAAGAAATATTGGTTTGGTGATGCCAGTTCTAGTTTGTAGGACGAAGGGGAGACGTCCACAGGAATTCCACAATTTTGAAGTCATAAGAACATAAGAAATAGGAGCAGGAGTCGGCCATTTGGCCCTTCGAGCCTGCTCCGCCATTCAATAAGATCATGGCTGATCTTCTACCTCATCTCCACTTTCCTGCACTATCCCTTGATTCCCTTAATATTCAAAAATCTATTGATCTCTGTCTTGAATATACTCAACGACTGAGCCTCCACAGCCCTCTGGGGTAGAGAATTCCAAAGGTTCACCACCCTCTGAGTGAAGAAATTTCTCCTCCTCTCAGTCCTAAATGGCCGACCCCTTATTCTGAGACTGTGACCCCTGGTTCTAGACTCTCCAGCCGGGGGAAACATCCTCCCTGCATCTACCCTGTCAAACCCTGTAAGAATTTTGTATGTTTCAATGAGATCACCTCTCATTTTTCTAAACTCTACAGAATATAGGCCGAGTCTACTCAATCTCTCATAGGACAATCCCCCCATCCCAGAAACCAGTCTGGTGAACCTTCGTTGCACTCCCTCTATGGCAAGTATATCCTTCCTTAGGAAAGGAGACCAAAACTGTACACAATACTCCTGAGAAAAAGTGAGTTAGAGTATTATTACATAGTATTTACAGCACAGAACCAGGCCATTTGGCCCAACAGGTCCATGCCAGTGTTTATGCTCCATACGAGCCTCCTCCCACCCTTCTTAATCTAACCCCATCAGCATGCCCTTCTATCCCTTTCTCCCTCGTGTGTTTATCTAGCTTTCCCTTAAATGCATCTATGCTAGTCGCCTCAACTGCACCTTGAGGTAGCGAGTTCCACTTTGCACAGTTTTGGTTTTCTTATCTGAGAAAGGATATACTGTACTTGCCATAGAGGGAGTGCAACGAAGGTTCACCAGACTGGCACCCGCCCCCAGATTCTGCCATTTTCCCGGCAGTCCCGCCTCCATATCCACCTCCCCAGGGCTGGCAAGATCGCACTCTTTATCTCTGCTCATTTAACACTGTCAGAAATTTTCAAAGCTATGAATATATAATAAAGATCATCATACCTGTACTAAGTAGCACAGGCAGTTAGCACACTGTCACTTCACCCTTGGGACATTGGGTTCAAATCTCGTTCAGAGCACTGGGTGTGACCGTCCCCTTTCCACCTAGCCAGCTGCAAAGGTGGAATGAGTTTGGGAGTCTCAACCCAGCGCCTAGTGAATCCAAACGCACGAGACAAAACTGCCCACAATCAAAAGGATGGCTGGGAAGTGCAAATAAATTCAGTCAAACTCTGCATTTGGCCTTGCTGCACCTTACCTGGGACTGGTTCTAAGGTAATAAAAAAAGAAACTAACAAAACCCACTGAGATTGATTTCTTCATTTTCCACTGGATTCTGGGAAACGAATGAAAGTGGCTCTTCTCTCTGTCCTTTGAGATTGGACATTTTAAAACATCCAGAAATCGGCGCAAGAAAAGATCCGAAGGCTGGACTGCCATCCGCTTAATCTCCTCTCTTTGCTCTCGTTGCAGGCAGCTGGCGGTGTTTTTGCTGGGTGTGGGCAGCTTGCAGCTCTTTGTACAGAGTAACTGGACCGGTCCTCCTGTTCACATACAGCCACAGGATATTTTACCTGCAGCAGTGATTGGGAACTTTGCCGAGGTAAGGTGACATCGTGTGCAAAGCTGCAGCAGCTACTGTCCACCCATTTACATTTCCCATAAAATCTGGTTTAGGCCACACTTGTGTATATTCTGCTCTGTTACCTTATCGCTGCTGAAACCTTGTGTCGTGGCTCATGTAGAGGTCACGCCCGTAGATTTGAAAAGATGTGAAAACATACTTTTACAGTTTCTTCTGAAAGTGAGAGCACGATTTGTGGTAATAATTTTGGATAAAAGCGCATGCGTTAATTCAATTTGGAAAATCTTCCTTGTGAACTAACCTGGGGTGAGTTAGTTAGTGTCTGGGTGAACTGAAGACAAAGTGACATCAGTGTTTGTCCCTCTCTGAAGCTTCAATTCCTCCCCACCCCGCCCTTTCTAGTCTGTTGGACCTCTTCCCTATCCCAGAGACTTAACTCCTCATCCACACCAGACTTGTATTTAATTCCCTTTGAAGATTAATTTCCCCGGTTAAATTTTAAATAGTGAAAGATAATTTAGACACATGCAAAAGAAAATGCTTGCTGGCCGGGTGGAGAATCGCTTATTAAAATCGCTTCTCATGCACCTTCCCCTGAAAGGGCAGCTGGTGACTGGTGCGCAGCCCCCTGCCGATATCACTCTGAAACCAAGCTTTAGGAGTTCTGTGAGGTGAGACCAGGGCAAGCTTCATCCTTTTTCCTCATCCTGTCCTTCTCCCTGTGTGTGGCGGGGGGGAAATACATTAGAAGGTTTAAAGTAATTGGTCGGAGGTTTAGAGGGGAGTTGAGAACTTTTTTCACCCAGAGGGTGGTGGGGGTCTGGAACTCACTGCCTGAAAGGATGGTAGAGGCAGAGATCCTCATCGCATTTAAAAAGTACTTGGATATACACCTGAAGTGCCGTAACCTACAGGGCTACGGACCAAGAGCTGGAAAGTGGGATAAGGCCTGGACAGCTCCTTTTCGGCCCGGCACGGACACGATGGGCCGAATGGCCTCCCTCTGTGCCGTAAACTTCTATGATTAGAAAAGTCAAGGATGAGAAACGGCCTTTGAAGCCCATTCCCTTAGTACGTTAAATCTTCCTCATGGTGTCCAATTGTATTTTGAATAGCATTGTTATTTTTGCCTCTGTTTTCTTGCCTGGTGGATTGTTCCAAACATGTTTCATTCTTGGAGTAAAGGTGTTTCCCTGATATAGAGCCATAGAGTCATAACGGCACAGAAGGAGGCCATTCGACCCATCGAGTCCGTGCCGGCTCTCTGTAGAGCAATCCAGTCAGTCCCATTCCCCCGCTCTATCCCCGTAACCCTGCAAGTTTATTTCCCTCAAGTGCCTATCCAGTCTCCCCTTGAAAACATTGAGTGTCTCCGCTTTCACCACTTCCGTTGGCAGCGAATTCCAGGTCATCACCACTCGCTGCGTAAAAAAGTTTTTCCTCACATCCCCCCTGTATCTCTTGCCCAAAACCTTAAATCTGTGTCCCCTAGTCCTTGTACCATCAACTAGTGGGAACAGCCTTTCCTTGTCTAGCCTATCCAAACCCGTCATAATCTTGTACACCTCTATCAAATCACCCCTCAACCTACTTTACTCTAATGAAAACAAATCCAGCAACACGGTGGCATAGTGGTTAGCACTGGTGCCTCACAGCGCCAGAGACCCGGGTTCGAATCTGACCTCGGGTGACTGTCTGTGTGGAGTTTGCACATTCTCCCCGTGTCTGCGTGGGTTTCCTCCGGGTGCTCCGGTTTCCTCCCACAGTCCAAAAATGTGTGGGTTAGGTTGATTTGGCTATGATAAATTGACCCTCAGTGTTAGGGGGGATTAAAAATATGTGGGGTTATGGGGATAGGATGGGATATGTTAGGGGGAATTAAATACGTGGGGTTACGGGGGTAGGGTGGGATATGTGTACTGTGGGGATTAAAGCAGGGACAGGGTACTGGATTTGGATGATCAGCCATGATCGTATTGAATGGCGGAGCAGGCTCGATGGGCCGAATGGCCTACTCCTGCTCCTAGATTCTATGTTTCTATGTTTCTCCAACCTGTCCTTGTAGCTAAGATTCCCCCATCCCCGGAACCATTCTGGTAAATCTCCTCTGCACCCTCTCAAGTGCCTTCACATCCTTCCTAAAGTGTGGTGACCAGAACTGGACGCAATACTCCAGTTGTGGCCTAACCAGCGCTTTATAAAGGTTCAGCATAACTTCTCTACTTTTATACTCAATACCTCTATTTATGAAGCCCAAGATCCCATATGCTTTGCTAACCACTCTCTCAATGTGTCCCACCACCTTCAGGGACCTACGCACATTAACTCCCAGGTCCCTCTGTCCCTGCACACTCTTTAAAACTGTGCCATTCAGTGTATATTGTCTCTCCCTGTTCCTTCTGCCAAAATGCATCACCTCACACTTCTCTGTATTAAATTCCATATCTGTCCAAATGACCTTTTACTAAATTTCTGAGAGGTTTTTTTTCAAATTGGAAGAGGGGAAAAACACGAAGCCAGCAAATTTATTTGTCTTCCACCGGCGCCAAAGATTGTAGATGTGAATATATAGGAACATAACTGTATATAGGATTGGAAAATATCACTTCAGTCCATCTGACCAACAGAACACACTAGATCCCTCAACTGATTTCCTCACCAAATGCCTGTCCAACTCCCTTTTAAAGTTGCTGTTGTTATCAGCCTTGATCACCTACCTGGAACGTCAGTTCCAAACAATCACTCCTAGGCACAGACCATTGGCACATCTCTGTGCTTTGTAATAAGTAGCTTTTTAAAATTAAATATATATATACTTATTTCCAGAATTGACAGTGAATATTTTCCTAATTATTTATATTTTGTGTGCTCTCCCCTGCCGCAATGTCCTTTGGTATGTCCAGCATTGTGTGTTTTGGTAAAAGATGATAACAGTTTGCAAGATTAGATTTTTTAGTTGCGGCCCCAAGTCTGCCATTCTCTAGCTGAAACTGTCATCTTTATGGTTTCAACACTGGACTCATGATTGCAGAACAGTGAAAGATTAAAGAGCTCAGTAAATCTTAGACTCATTCAATCCAAAACTGTGCAATAAGTAGACACTGCCTGGATTACATCTGAATACAGCATGGATTTTTGTTGTTGTTGCTGGAGGCTGAAAGCTGATGCATAAAAAGCTTATTCTGAATGTAAATTTAAAATGGAAAACTTGGTAAAATTCCAGGACTATGAAAAATAAATGTAAATTAATTTATTAAAAAAACACTTCTTGCAGTATGAACAGTTTTAAGTAGAATTGTAAAAGTTTGCGGGGGGGGGGCGGTGGTTATGTGACCCAAATATTTCATGAATAGTTAAAATTTAGTGGTCTTGGCAAAAGATTTTCAAGGCTTTGTGCTGCACCATGTTTAATTTATAATTGTGTATATATTATAAATTATTCAATTCCATGAGTGCCGGTGGCCTGGTTGTATCTCCCCAGTTTCCATCCATCAGGTGGGAGCCTAGGCAGCGAGTATTAGTAGAGTCATCGAGTCATAACGGCAAAGAAGGAGGCCATTCGGCCCATCGAGTCTGTGGGGCCGTCGCATTTGTGCCTGATCCTGTCCTCTCCCAACACCCGCATGCACACACTCTTCAACAGAGGTCAGTGGATAATGGATGGGGCATAGAAATCCGGGCATTCTTCCCAATCCCCAGCTTGGTGACACCGGAACCAATTGTGGTGCCCCCCAAGTCTCCCTAGCTGAGATCTCTCAGCACAGATCAGGATTGGATCTGGAATCTTTCTGGTCCGTATGGCCCAGTAACCACACCAAGCATTGCATTTCCCCCACTGGAGTTTTTGGAAGGAGTTTAAATGCAGATTTCTCATCTCCCCGGGACTGCAGTTAGTAACTGAATATGTCTGGTGTATGCTGTGTGCATTACCACAAAGGTGCTTTGTATGTTGTGCTCAGATATGTAAACTGCCGACAAAATGGTCGATGAAGTGCGTGTGCGTGTGTGTGTGTGTGTGTGTGTGCGTGTGTGTGCGTGTGCGCGTGTGTGCGTGCGCGTGTGTGCGCGTGTGTGCGTGCTGAGAGGGAGGGGCTGGGGTGGGTAGCAGGTTCTACTGGTGTTTTGAGAGTGAGGTTTGCACACGCAGTTTCCCTGATGAGTCTCCCATCTTTTCCATAACATAAGGGAAGCTGATGAGGGACGAGCAAATGTTGTTCCACACAGGGCAGCAGGGAGCATCCAAGGGTGATACGGGCAGCAGCTCGCGCCTTGTGAAAAAGCAGCTGGCTTAAGATGGCGACCCCTCTTGACTGCACGCGCAGATTGAGCGCTCATCACTCGGGGAATCCCAGGTCACATTGTACGATTTTGTGATGTGTCGCACTGGTAGCGCCAGCGTGCCGTGCCATCAGGCTGCCTCCGTATGCTAAGTGTTACGGCAGATTTTGTTTGCTCGAAGATGGCAAAATGCAGAGCAGAGAAAACTGCCGTCTGCATCTTGCCTGCAAAGATTCCTGACTTCGGGAGTTCCTTGGTGATGATCTGCGATGACTAAGTGGATTAAGTTTTCCCTTTCCCAGCAGATTCCCTAATAAGCACAAAATATGACCAAAAATAAATATTGCCATGCTATGATGGACAGGCTGCAATGTAAAGCATATCTTATTCCATAGCAATCACATCCTGCCAAAGCTCCCAAACGTAACACTTTAATAATAGCATGGAATTTACTGCCTTTATATCCTTTTTAATTCAATGTTTGAAAGATTTCTTATTCACCGCACTTGTCTAGTAGGTATTTCCCATTTGCCAGAGTATGGTTCCGTGCATGTATCCTGCCCCGAAGTGACCTTTATTCGTGGGCGAATGTAGGCAGACAATTTGACGAAAGAAAGACTTACATTTATATAGCGCCTTTCACGACCACCGGACGTCTCAAAGCGCTTTACAGCCAATGAAGTACTTTTGGAGTGTAGCCACTGTTGTAGTAATGTGGGAAAGAGGGCATCACGGCGAAGCTTGATCTGTCCTTACCCAACGTCCACAGACGTGCCCCTGAGTTGCCCCCTCCCTAACCCAAGCTCGCTCAGGCCTATTGCCCGATCCTCTGCCACTGCCCCAGCTGAGATCATCTGACTCGGTATCGACTGGGGAATCAAAGCTGGAACCGTAGCTACTCACCCCATTAACTCGCTGAGCAAGCAAGGCAGCTAGACTGAGTCATGAACTGAGTGGGGGTTTGCTGGTGAGGTTGATGCTTTCCCCTGAAAGTGTAAAGATTGATGTTTGTTTGTACGCGCACTTGCTATAGTCACAATGTAAAATGCGCAACGGTTCTGTATTTTCGCAATAGTTTGCTCTTTATAGGGCCTTGGTGAGACCACACCTGGAGTATTGTGTACAGTTTTGGTCTCCTTACTCTAAGGAAGGATATACTTGCCTTAGAGGGAGTGCAACAAAGGATCACTAGACTGATTTCTGGGATGGGGGGGGATTGTCCTATAAGGAGAGATTGAGGAGACTAGGTCTTTATTCCCTAGGATCTAGAAGAATGAGAGGTGATCTCTTTGAAACATATAAAATTCTTACAGTGCTTGACAGGGTAGATGCTGGGAGGATGTTTCCCCTGGCTGCAGAGTCTAGAATTAGGGGTCACAGTCTCAGAATAAGGGGTCGACCATTTAGGACTGAGTTGAGGAGAAATCTCTTCACTGAGGGTGGTGAATCTTTGGAATTTTCTACCCCAGAGGGCTGTGGAGGCTCAGTCGTTGAGTATATTCAAGACAGAAATCGATAGATTTTTGGATACTAAGGGAACCAAGAGATATGGGGATAGTGCAGAAAGATGGAGTTGAATTAGAAGAACATAACATAAGAACATAAGAAATAGGAGCAGAAGTCGGCCATTTGGCCCCTCGAGCCTGCTCCGCCATTCAATAAGATCATGGCTGATCTTCTACCTCAACTCCACTTTCCTGCACTATCCCCATATCCCTTAATTCCCTTAATATTCAAAAAACATATAAAATTCTGACAGGTCTGGACAAACTAGATGCAGGAAGAATGTTCCCGATGGTCGGAGAGTCCAGAACCAGGGGTCATTATCTAAGGATAAGGGGTAAGCCATTTCGGACAGAAATTAGGAAGAATTTCTTCACCCAGAGAGTGGTGAACCTGTGGAATTCTCTACCACAGAAGGTAGTTGAGGCCAAGTCATTAAATATATTCAAGAATGAGTTAGATATATTTCTTAAAGCTAAAGGTATCAAGGGATATGGGGAGAAGGCAGGTACAGGGTACTGAGTTTGGATGATCAGCCATGATCTCATTGAATGGCAGAGCAGGCTCGAGGGGCCGAATGGCGTACTCCTGCTCCTATCTTCTATGTTTCTATGTAAAATCAGCCATGATCTTATTGAATGGTGAAGGAGGCTCAAAGGGCCAAATGGCCTACTCCTGCTCCTATGTTTATGGGGCTGCTAGTTGGGTGGTAAGCAATGATCCCTTGAAGCCGCACAGCGGTCTGGATGTCCCGCGCAGCCGGCGCACTGGCTTTTAAATGGTAAGACCACGCATGCACAGCATATTGAATGGCCCACGCAGCCCCCCAAAAAATTTGAGGGAACATGGGTGGTGCGAGCACTCTTTTTAGGTTGAGCACATGGTTGATTGGTATAGAGAGTTGTGCAAGAACTCTCAACTAAGGGAGGCTTTATGGATACCCACAACTTTTTTTTAATTCGTTCCTGGGATATGGGCGTCGCTGGCAAGGCCAGCATTTATTGCCCATCCCTAGTTGCCCTTGAGAAGGTGGTGGTGAGCCACCTTCTTGAACCGCTGCAGTCTGTGTCGTGAAGATACTCCCACAGTGCTGTTAGGGAGGGAGTTCCAGGATTTTGACCCAGCGACAATGAAGGAGCAGCGATATATTTCCAAGTCAGGATGTTGTGTGACTTGGAGGGGAACTTGGAGGTGGTGGTGTTCACATGCGCCTGCTGCCCTTGTCCTTCTAGGTGGAAGAGATCGCGGGTTTGGGAGGTGCTGCCGAAGAAGCCTTGGCAAGTTGCTGCAGTGCATCTTGTAGATGGTACACACTGCAGCCACGGTACGCCGGTGGTGGAGGGAGTGAATGTTTAAGGTGGTGGATGGGGTGCCAATCAAGCGGGCTGCTTTGTCCTGGATGGTGTCAAGCTTCTTGAGTGTTGTTGGAGCTGCACTCATCCAGGCAAGTGGAGAGTATTCCATCACACTCCTGACTTGTGCCTTGTAGATGGTGGAAAGGCTTTGGGGAGTCAGGAGGTGAGACACTCGCCGCAGAATACCCAGCTTCTGTGGCCACAGTATTAATGTGGCTGGTCCAGTTAAGTTTCTGGTCAATGGTGACCCCCAGGATGTTGATGGTGGGGGATTTGATGATGGTAATGCCGTTGAATGTCATGGGGCGGTGGTTTGACTCTCTCTTGTTGGAGATAGTCATTGCCTGGCACTTGTATGGCTCGAATGTTACCTGTCACGTATCAGCCCAAGCCTGAATGTTGTCCAGGGTATGCTGCATGTGGGCATGGACAGCTTCATTATCTGGGGAGTTGTGAATGGCACTGAACACTCTGCAATCATCAGCAAACATCCCCATTTCTGACCTTATGTTGGAGGGAAGGTCATTGATGAAGCAGCTGAAGATGGTTGGGCCTAGGACACTGCCCTGAGGAACTCCTGCAGCGATGTCCTGGGGCTGAGATGATTGGCCTCCAACAACCACAGCCATCTTCCTTTGTGCTAGGTATGACTCCTGATTCCCATTGACTTCAATTTTACTAGGGCTCCTTGATGCCACACTCGGTTAAATGCTGCCTGGATGTCAAGGGCAGTCACTCTCACCTCACCTCTGGAATTCAGCTCTTTTGTCCATGTTTGGACCAAGGCTGTAATGAGGTCTGGAGCTGAGGGAGGGAGGGGTGGGAGGAGCCAAAGAAAATGAATTTGATTAAGATATATATATATATGTTTTATTTTAGCCTCAAAGCTTGCGAGTCGCTCTGTTGAACAGTTTGGTTTTGGACGGGGAAGAAATTTACAGCCTTCTCTCTAACCCCATCCTGCTGACGCTAGCCAGGACAATCCTGGTGAACTGCAGGAGTAAACTGGATCTTTTCCAGGTAGGGCTACATCTGTATGTACTGTTCTTGTATTGTAAGTTGCCCTTCGATTCACAAATGTGAGAGGATTGTTTGATGCATTACCGTTTTATTAAATATTATTTTGTCTTTAACGTGGCGATTTATTTTTCCAGCACGCTGTTAATTAACTATGCTTGATTTTTCAAAAACTTGTGACTTTGAAGCTTTCGATTGGTAAGTTGCAGTTCACTATAGTATTATATGCTGAGGCAGTGACTGCCTATGTGGGTTTGAACAATCTCATTTTACCTCTATGATTTTAGGATGAATTGAGCACCGCCATCTGGAATGAATGAGAATGCTGTGGGCCAGCAACCACTGTGAAGCTGGTCGGGGACTAGCCAGACATTAGTTTGACTGATCTCGACCTGGTTCACAGTGGATGTTAGCCCACAGTACAGCATGGCATTATAACAACTTCCATTTATACAGTGCATCTTATGTAGGAAAACGTCCTGAGGAATTTCACAGATGTATAACCGGACAAAATCTGACAGCAAGCAAAAGATGGAGATATTAGGATGAAGTGGGTTTTAAGGAGGAGAGGGAGGTGGAGAGGCAGAGAGGATAATGGAGGGAACTCCAAAGCTCAGGGCCGAGGTGGCTCAAGGCACGGCCACTAACTGTGGGGTGAAGGGAGTTCAGAATACAGAAGAGGCCAGAATTGAAGGAATGCAGAGTTCTTGGAAGGTTGGAGGGCTGGAGGAGGTTACAGAAATAGGGAGGGGCGAGGTGATGGAGGGATTTGAACGCGAGCATGACAATTTTTAAATTGAGGTGCTGGGGGACTGGAAGCCTGTGTAGGTCAGTGAGCACAGGGGTGCTGAGTGTGTTTTGAATGAGTTGAAGTTTATAGAGGGCGAAGGTTGAGATGCCGGCCAGGAGAGCAGTGGAATAGTCGAGTCTGGAGGTGACAAAGACATTGGAATAGTCGAGTCTGGAGGTGACAAAGACATTGGAATAGTCGAGTCTGGAGGTGACAAAGACATTGGAATAGTCGAGTCTGGAGGTGACAAAGACATTGGAATAGTCGAGTCTGGAGGTGACAAAGACATTGGAATAGTCGAGTCTGGAGGTGACAAAGGCATTGGAATAGTCGAGTCTGGAGGTGACAAAGGCATTGGAATAGTCGAGTCTGGAGGTGACAAAGACATTGACTCGGAGTTTTGGCAGCAAATTGACTGAGGCAGGGGCAGAGACAGACAATGTTACGGAGGCGGAAGTAGGCGGTCTTTGTGATGGAGAGGATATGGGGGTAAGAAGCTCAGTGAGATTGCCAGCAGTCTGGTTCAACTTGAGACAGTGATAAGGGAGATGGAATGAATCGGTGACGAAGGAATGGAGTTTCTGGCAAGGGCTGAAGACAATGCCTTCGGTCTTCCTAGTATTTAACTGGAGCAATTGCAGATTATCCAGGAGTGGATGTTCAACAACACAGAGGCAGTGGAGGGGTCGACAGAGGTGGTGGTGAGGTAGAGCTGAGGTCGTCAGTGTAGATGTCGAACCTGATGTCATGTCTTCGGATAATGTCGCTAAGGAACAGCATGTTAATCAGGAAGAAGTGATGGCCAAGGATAGATCCTTGGGGTACTCGAGAGATATAGAGAATATTTGGGCAGAAGGTCAGCTTAGGGTCGAATAGGACGCCAAGGTGGCAAAGAGTCTGGTTCAGTCTGAGACAGTGAGACAAGGCTGCAGAGAAGTCGAGAAGGACGAGGTGGATAGTGCACCACTTTTACAGTCGCAGAGGATGTCACGGTGACTTTGATTAGGACTGTTTCAGTGCTGTGACGGGTGGAAACCTGATTGAAGAGATTCAAACGTGGAGTTGCGGGAGAGATGGGCACGGAGATGGGAGGTGACGACACGTTCAAGGGTTTTGGAGAGGAAAGGGAGATTGGAGATGGGGTGGTAATTTGCCAGGACACAAGGGTTAAAGGTGGGTTTTTTTGAGGAGGGGGCTGATGATGATGGTTTGAAAAGGGACGGGGACAGTACCTGAGGAGAGGGAATCGTTTACAGTATCAGCTGGCATGGGGCCAGGAAGGGAAGTTAGGTAGTAAACAGTTTAGTGTGAATGGGCCCGAGAGAGCTGAAAGTGGGACTCGTGGACAGGATGAGCTCGGAGAGGTTCATGAGGGGAGATAGGAGGGAAGCTAGAGAGAGATGGGGGGGTTCAGGGCTCGGGCAGGGGGGAATCCTAGGGGAAGTTTAGTTTGGTGGGCAAAAGGAATCGGGGGTTGTACCAGAAGCAGCTGGGATGTGGACAACACTAGTAAGGCTGCAATTATTGCCCATCCCCAGTTGCCCTGAGAAAGTGGTATCAACCACGTAATGTGGGACTGAAGTCACATGTGGTCAGACCAGGTAGGGCTGGCAAGTTTGACATGATTGACCATATTTAGCAAATTCATTTTCGCAATTGAGGATGGTCAGATTTGAACCCTCAACCTCTGGGGTGTTAGACCAGCACTGTAACCCTTACACAACTGTAGCCTTCATTGTTAATGTCATTATGTATCAGTGACATTGACGATCCACATTGGGAGCCATCAGAGACCCCGAATAAACATGGCAACTAAATTATTGTTTTGAGAGTGCCGGACCTTTTAAAAAAAATTTTTAAAATAAGTTAATTATCGTCATTGTACCCTTTCTTGGGCTGCCACGTATCTATCACCTGTGTCTGTAGGGCCGGTGCACGGCCTGATTGCAGTGTGAAGCTGTTGTTCGGAGGTGTGGATCCACTTCTCCCTCGCTCTGAGGAAGACCGTTGGATTTGCTCATTTCTGCCGAAAGGTCGACCGAAACCTTTAACTCAACAACAACAACAGCTTGTATTTATATAGTGCCTTTAACGTAGTAATGAAGGGATAATTACAGGTCCTAGCCCTTTCGGACTACCCCAGATCAGGCGTATTCCCCAGACGTTTACCTTCAACTAAAGTTAGCGGTAGCCGGATCCCATAAGACGCTTAATTGGGTCTAAAGGTCAGACTACCTCTCCCTAAAGGAAAGAAACGGTCTAAAGATTTACCGTCCTCCAGATAGTACTTTTAATAAGTTTAACTAGACTGTAACCTTCTGGATATTATAAGGGTCCGGAATACCCCCCAGAATTCTGCAACTCCTTTGAGTGTACAGAAATTGAGTTTCGCAAGATGATACAGAAATACTCTTTGAGACAATTCTAAAAATATATAGATTTATTAACAGACCGACATTTAGATAACATTTATTACGGCAATCGCAACTTTAATCGTTCAAAATACAATTAGCTTACATTTCTTATTCTCAGAGATCCTTATTCTCAAATCTTAACTTCGTTACATTTCCACACTTCTACTTATTTCTTAATCCAGAATATCCACCAAAATCAAATAAGAGTACCTTGATCCCCGAGACTCAAAAGTTAAAAACTTACAGAGAATGTCTGTTAAGTTGAGAAACGCTTGCCTTCTCAGCGACTTCTGACTTTCCTGTTTGAAAAGGTCTATTTTTATATCTTTTTTTGGGTGGCTTATCCTTTGAAGTATTCCTATTTGAGTAAGCTAATTGTATCAAGTCATTCTTTGCTGACTTTGTTCTATTCTTTATTGATATCTCTGTTGAATGCTTTTAGACTTGTGTCCTATTTAGGTGTTTCCAAGACCATCATAAACACAATGACAGCAATGGTTTCTGTTTGATGCAATTCTTATCGAAGTCTTTCTATTGAATTTCTAATACTACTTTAACTGGTTATTTTCAGACGTTGTGACTCCGTGATATTCCAAGTTCAATACAAGAACAATGTGATTGCTTGGTGTATCCATCGAAGTAATATTTTCAAAGTCGTCTTGTTTGTGTACTTTTTACAACTTGTAAATTAAAACCACTTCTCCAGTATCTTCATGCATTTCTAATTTACTTCAATTGGTTTTTATCAGACCTTGGGACTCCATATTTCAAGCTTAACATTAAAACTATTTGTTCAGCAGGCATTTCTTTTACTTGATGTCATTTCTTCAAAGCCTTCTGTAGGCATTATATTTACAATATGTAAATTGAAAACACTTTAACTCAAGTGTTTACTTGTTTTCCAGCTAGCTCAATTGGTTGCATATTTAATCGTGTTTCCTGTTTCTAAGTTTAACATAAAACTATTTTACGACAGGTATTTCTTACTTGATGTCATTCTTTCAAAGGCACTTGGTTTTTTTAATGTTCTGTGCACCTGTTCGACGTGTTAGATTATAACACTTTACTTGGGTCATTCCATTGTTTTGATTCCAATGTCCAGACACTCTGGAAGCAAACCTTTACTTTATCAATAGGGCTTGTTTCTTGGTCAATAACCCATTCCCATTTCAAAGCTTGTGGTCACAGCTTTGTGTTAACAACTGATCTTATCTCATAAGCCTGTATTGTGCCCACAGCCTGTGTCGCCGAGGCTTTCAGACTTTTAAACCCAGTATGTCATTTATTAATAATTTCAGAAATCTGTTCCTAGTATCGTGTTTTTTTCTGAAACCTGGCTATTCCTTCAAAGTAAAACGTCCCA
Source organism: Squalus acanthias (assembly GCA_030390025.1). Taxonomy (NCBI): domain Eukaryota; kingdom Metazoa; phylum Chordata; class Chondrichthyes; order Squaliformes; family Squalidae; genus Squalus; species Squalus acanthias. The sequence continues at coordinate 17,057,168 of CM059436.1, read as the reverse complement.
AGGTGCTTCACAAGAGAATTATAAGACAAAAAAAAATCTGACACCGAGCCACATAAGTAGAAGTTAGGGCAGATGACAAAAAGCTTGGTCAAAGAGGTAGGTTTTAAGGAGCGTCTTAAAGGAGGAAAGAGAGGTAGCGAGGTTTAGGCAGGGAATTCCAGAGCTTAGGGCCGAGGCAACAGAAGGCACGGCCACCAATGGTTGAGCAATTAAAATCATGGATGCTCAAGAGGGCAGAATTAGAGGAGCGCAGGTATCTCAGGGGGTTGTGGGGCTGGAGGAGATTACAGAGAATAGGGAGGGGCGAGGCCATGGGACTCTTGTTTCTCTCTCCACAGATGCTGCCTGACCTGCTGAGTATTTCCAGCATTTTCTGTTTTTATTCCAGATTTCCAGCATCCGCAGTATTTTGTTTTTGCTTGTACCCGATCTGTTGGAGCAGCTACTGACAACAATAACAACTTGCATTTATACAGCGCTTTTAAGTGGAGTGATTACTCGGCAGAAATCTAATCTCAAACCCATTTTCAATGCTGTCTGAGACTCTTGATCTGATTACTGCCCTGTAATGACCCCCAGGTGTCCGTCCCTTTCTGGATATTAGCATTGTATTTGAAAGATTAGATCGAGGTGGCAATGACATTGCTTCAGAAAAGCTCTGAGAATCTTTTTGTGCTGTATGAGGTGCGACCAGCAGGGGGTGTGCTTGCTTCACCTGGTGCGAGCTGAATTTTTACATTTCTGTAAGTGCTGCCACCTAGTGCAAAGTTGCCTCTGTCAGCGATGTATAGTAGATCTCATTTTCTCTTTCCTTTGATTTTTAAAGAATTTTTTAAAAACTTCATGTTATAAAACTTCTTGAAAAGACTCTTCCGAAACAGGAGGGGCAACATAAAATCAGGAATATAAATATTAATGGATGATTTGAAAAATTGTATATTTTTTCTTAAATGCTGTTACCTTTATTTAACACTATTAACCCCAGTTCTCTCTTCCACACATCAGTGGACACGCAGGCTATCTGTTCCCATGGCTTAGCAGAGGTAGCTCGCTGTTTCATCAGAATTAAAAATTTTATGATGGTACTCCTCCTAGAAAAAAAGTAAAAGTGTGTGGCACAGTGGGTTAGCCACCGTCCTTTCATCTCTGAGAAGTGGATTCAGCCCAGACTGATGGGATGAAAGATTCTTCTGACTGCAGCTGCAGGAGTTCTAGGTGAAGTGAGCTAGAGCAGTCTCAATCCAGTTCCAAGTCCCGTTCACCCATCACCCCTGTGCTCGCTGACCTGCATTGACTCCCGGTCCGGCAACGCCTCCATTTTAAAATTCTCATCCTCATGTTCAAAACCCTCCATGACATCGCCTCTCTCTATCCCTGTAGCCTCCTCCAGCCCTACAGCCCTCCGACATCTCTGCTCTCCTCCAATTCTGGCCTCTTGAGCATCCACCATTGGTGGCCGTGCCTTCAGCTGCCTAGGCCCTAAGCTCTGGAATTCTCTTCCTAAACCTCTCCGCCTCGCTACCTCTCTCTTCTCCTTTAAGATGCTCCTTAAAACCTACCTCTTTGACCAAGCTTTTGGTCACCTGCCCTAATTTCTCCTTAAGTGGCTCGGTGTCAAATTGTGTTTTATAACACTCCTGTGAAGCGCCTTGGGATGTTTTACTACATTAAAGGCGCTATATAAATACAAGTTGTTGTTGTTGTGGATCTGGCTGTGCTACACGTGAACTGGGACTTCCTGATGCAGGCACTGGATGCCTGAAATAGGAGGAGTTTCATTCCCCAGCGATAATTGTAGTTGGGAAATGTGTCAACGTCTACCTTCAGGCTGGTCTTTTGGTTGCCTGGGTTTTACACTATAAATACATGCACAGCAATTTATATTTATATAATGTAATCAAACATCTCCAAGTGCTGCTGCTAACTGACGAGCCGCATGGGATTCAGAACAACTTACACATCTTACCGATCCTTTAATGTAGTGGCCTGAGGTGCTTCAAGGGGTGGGCGTGGTCGCGAGGGACAGCAAGCAGTAGAAGAGTTAGGGGACGTGACTGAAAGCTCGGTTGAAGAGGTAGATTTTGATGAGGCTGTTGAAGGTGGAAGAAATGGTTTAAGTTGAGCATTGCAAGTGTGGGACCAAGCCGGCTGAAAGCTTTGCAACTGGTGGGTGGGGGAAGGATGCAAAAGAAGCCAGAATAGGAAGAGCAGAAGGGTGCTCACTGACGTGTAGGGCTTGAGGAGGTTCCAACAGTAAAGAAGGGCAAGATTTTGTCAGGACTTAGTTGAGGACAGGGATTTTGAATTTGATGCCTTGTGGGGATAGGGAGTCAGTGGAGGTTAACGCGGTCAAGGGAGATAGGGCAACAGGACTTAATGCAGGATAGAATGAGAGTGGTTGAGTTACGACATAAGAACATAAGAAATAAGAGCCATACGGCCCCTCGAGCCTGCTCCGCCATTCAATAAGATCATAGCTGATCATCGACCTCAACTCCACTTTCCCGCCCGATCTCCATAACCCTTGATTCCCCTAGAGTCCAAAAATCTATCTCCCTCAGCCTTGAATATACTCAAAGACTCAGCATTCACAGCCCTCTGGGGTAGAGAATTCCAAAGATTCACAGCCCTCTGAGTGAAGAAATTCCTCCTCATCTCGGTCCTCAATGGCCGACCCCTTATCCTGAGACTGTGGCCCCCTAGTTCTAGACACTCCAGCCAGAGGAAACAACTTGGAGTTCTGGATTTGATGTTAATGCTGGGTGGAGCTTGGAAGGCCGGTGAGGAGAGTATTGGAGTAGTCGAGTCTTGAGGTGATGAAAGAATGGTATGGGGTTTCAGTGGCAGTGGGGGGGGGGGGAGGTGAGGTGGGCTATGTTAGAGAGATGCAAATGGGCAGCAACAACTGCAACTTGTATTTGTATAGCGTCTTTAATGGAATAAAAAGGTCCCACGGTGCTCGCAGGAGATTTTATCAGACAAAATTTGACACCGAGCCACATAAAGAGATATTAGGACAGGGGACCAAAAGCTTGGTCAAAGGGGTTGGTATTAAGGAGCGACTTTAAGAAGGAGCGAGAGGCAGAGAGTTTAGGGAGGGAATTACAAAGCGTAGGGCCTAGGCAGCTGAACGGTGGAGCGATGAAAATTGGGGACGCGCAGGAGGCTAGAATTGGAGCAGCACAGTGATCTCGGGGGTGGGGGGGGCGGATTGTAGGGCTAGAGGAGGTTCTGGAGATAGTGAGGGGCGAGGCCACGGGCAGTCAAAACAAAGGGTCATAGAACCTGAATGGTTAACCTAACCTTTTTCCTTTCGCCACAGAGACTGCCGGCCTGCTGGGTGTCTGCAGCATTTTCTGCTTTCTTTCAGGCGTCCAGCATCTACGGCATTTTCCTCGTGGTTTTACCAAGACGGAATGGTCGGGCCGGATGGCCTGTTTCCATGTTGTAATTTCTGTGTAATTCTAATAAAATTTCCCTTTGTAGAGAGAGAGAGAGAGAGAGAGAGAAAAATCATCTATCTTTCTTTGCAGATGTTGCCCTGGTGGACAATGCGGTGTGTAAACGTTCAGCAGCAGTTATTGGCAGAGCGCTCCTCTCAGCTCCTCACCATCACTCAAGGCTGTGTCGACAAAGGTACAACTTTATCCAGAGTCTTTCAAAAAAAAACATTGAACGCATCGTCCGTAAGGGGTGGGGAGAGAAAATTAATTTCAAAATGCTTGACTTTATTTTGTTGAAGTAAGGATCATTTACATTTCAGTACGAGCGAGTGTCCCTATTCAGGATTTGCAGAGTGAATATTGAGAGATATATATATATATATGTCAGTGGAAGACAGAGTGACCATTTAAAATACTGAATTTCATTTGAAGTTCGATATTCACATGTAATTGCTATCATGTAACTTTCAGAAATCTGGTATTGTTAAAATATACAAATGCTGAACAACTGAGAGTGAAACATTCCTTTACTTGGGTGTTTCTTGAATGAAGTAGAAAATTATAAAAGTTACAGTTTAACTTTAGCACGCGGATTCAGTGATTGTCTCAATTACTTTGTACCAAAGGCCTTCTAAAACGCATCAAAAAATATCTCATTGTACGCATTGTCATCTTACGACATTCAGATATTTAAAAATACAAGACCGTAAGTTGTGGTTAATTAGATAGTTTCTTGAAATGAAAGAAAAACTTTTCAATTGAAAACAAAACACAAATTGTGTGCCATTAGCTGAATAAAATAATTGGTGCAACAGTGCGTGGATGTAGAGCGTGAACATAAACAGTAGAACCCATCAATTCATTTATACGATCATTTTTTTTGAATTGATTGTGTAGACCAAGCCAGTTGTTTTTCTGAATTGCATGTAAAATGTCTGGTGCGGCTCATGAGGCGCTGTTGCAATCATCTACTCAATAGTTAATACTGAGAAAGACTGCAACAACAACAACAACTTGTATTTATATCGCGCCTTTAACGTAGTCAAACGTCCCAAGGCGCTTCACAGGAGTATTATAAGACAAAACATGTGACACCGAGCCACATAAGGATAAATTAGGGCAGGTGACCAAAAGCTTGGTCAAAGAGGTAGGTTTTAAGGAGCATCTTAAAGGAGGAAAGAGAGGCGGAGAGGATTAGGCAGGGAATTCAAGAGCTTAGGGCCCTAGACAACAGAAGGCACGGCCACCAATGGTGGAGCGATTATAATCAGGGATGCTCAAGAGGGCAGAATTGGAGGAGCGCAGGTATCTCGGAGGGTGAGGGGCTGGAGGAGATTACAGAGATAGGGAGGGGCGAGGCCATGGAGGGATTTGAAACAAGGACGAGAATTTTGAAATCGAGGCGCTGCTTAACCGGGAGCCAATGTAGGTCAGCGAGCACAGGGGTGATGGGTGAACGGGACTTGGTGCGAGTTAGGACACGGGCAGCCGGGTTTTGGATGACCTCAAGTTTACGTAGGGTAGAATGTGGGAGGCCAGCCAGGAGAGCATTGGAACAGTCAAGTCTAGAGGTAACAAAGGCATGGATGAGGGTTTCAGCAGCGGATGAGCTGAGGCAAGGGCGGAGACGGGCGATGTTACGGAGGTGGAAATAGGCGGTCTTAGTTATGCTGCGGATATGTGGTCGGAAGCTCAATTCAGGGTAAAATATGACACCAAGGTTGCGAACAGTGTGGTTCAGCCTCAGACAGATGTTAGGGAGAGGGATGGAGTCCGTGACTAGGGAACTGAGTTTGTGGCAAAATACAAGAAGACGTTAATAAACTTGCAGAATGGACGTGTTAATGGCAAATAAATTTCAATATAGATAAGTGTGAGGTGGTGCATTTTGGTAGGAGGAATAAGGAGGTCACATACTCCTTGGAAAATAAGAGTCTAAATGAGGTACAGGAACAAAGGAATCTAGGAGAACAGATTCACAAATCATTAAAAGTAGCAATGCAAGCTAACAAGACCATTAAAAAGTGCAAACAAGGCACTGGGTTCATTTCTAGAGGAATAGAATTGAAAAGCAGAGAAGTTATGTTAAACTTGTATAGAACCTTGGTTAGACCGCACTTCGAGTGCTGTGAGCAGCTCTGGTCTCCATATTACAAAAAAAATACAAAGGCATCGGAGAAGGTGCAAAAAAGATTAACAAGGATGATACCAGAACTGAGAGGTTCTAAGTATCAGGAAAGACTGAATAGACTGGGACGCTTTTCGTTAGAAAAGAGAAGGCTGAGGGGTGACCCAATAGAGGTCTTTAAAATTATGAAGGGGTTTGATGTAGAGAAGATGTGTGTGGGAGTCCAAAACTAGGCGACATAAATATAAGATAGTCACTAATAAATCCGATAAAGAATTCAGGATAAACTTCTTTACCTAGTGTGTTTTTGGAATGTGGAACTAGCTTACCACATGGAGTAGTTGAGGCGAATAGCATAGATGCCTTTAAAGGGAAAGCTGGATAAGTACATGATGGAGAAAGGAATAGAAGGTTATGCAGATAGGGTTAGAGGAAGTAGGGTGGGAGGAGGCTCGTGTGGAGCATAAACACCGGCATAGACCTGTTGGGCAAATGGCCTGTTTCTCTGCTGTAAGTGCTATGTAATTCTATGTAACTGCTACATTACACACACACAAAACTCTCAGCATTGGGAATAAATCTGTATAACCTCCTACCCCCCCCCCCCCCCCACAAAAATAGCATGTAATGCATTAACAGCAAAGATCAGATTTGCCAGGTTTGCTGCAGCTGGCTGAGCAGGTAGCACTCTTGGCTCTGTCAGAAGGTTGTGGGTTCATGTTCCATGGCAGGACTTGAGTGCCTTACCTGGGCTGATGATCCATTGCAGTACCTGAGGGAGTGTTGGAGGTGCCATTCCTGCGGATCCAACGTTAAGAAGCTGTCGTGGGAAGATTGGAGGCTTGTTATTATGTAAGAAATTAGATCAAGTGGGCTGAAGGACCTTCATCTAACCCCGTCTTTTAGGGAATTAAGCATAGTGGAAGGATTTTCTGCTTCTTAACTGAAGCGATTCTGATATCTGTCACTTAAATAAAGCACTGCTCGCCATTCTTTTATTCTCACTTTGTCACTGAGCAAGCTTTTTTTGTCGGGGATTAGTTTTTTTTTCTCAACCCAGGAATGAATCCGTATGGAAAGTTCCCCGTGCTCAGTACATTCCTGTCTGCGAGAGGAGTCAGGGGGTTAGTGGAATGCGGTTTATATTCCCTCATATACAGTACATAAATATAATAGCGTGATCAGCTTAGTTACTTATTACTTTTCTTGTTTGGAACTGAAACAAGGCATTTGCCGGCATTGCTTCCTGAAAGCTGCTATTTTTTTTTTGCTGAAAAGCATGTATAACATTTTTGACGTGTGCCAGGAGGACATTCCAGATTTCAGATTGTACCAGAGCTTAATGAGCTCCTTTCAGCGGATATGTATTTCGCTTATGCGTTAAAAAAAAACCCTTGTGTTGGATAGCAGAATTCTCCCCCTCTTTGCTGATGTTGCACTGATATTCTTTTGCTACTTCAGTGGAATTTTTGTTGTTGTGTGGCGGTTTCCCTGAAGGGCAACGCCTTACGTGACAGGACTGTGCGCACCAAGGCCTGCTTATTGTTTTTGGTTTCTTCCTTTCCTTTTTAATAGCGTCACTACAGCGATTAGTGTTCGTGGGGGTCGAAGTTTTTAACGGTGTCGCCATTATATGAATATCACATTGACAAAAGGGTACCAACTGCTGCATGGAAACTGCAGCCCAGCTTTAGAAACTTGATTTTTTGTTTCCCCCCCTCTTATTGCTAGTGCATTTCTAATTCATTGTTGTTTGCTCCGGTTTACGACATTGTGTTAGACAATTTAATTAGCATTTTTTTAAACTGCATTGTATTGTATCGGAAAGGCCTGATGAATATTTATTTAGTATTGTCATACAAATGTTCTTACAAATCCCTCCTTTTGTCCTTCATTTCTCTCTTTCCCCCCCCCCCCCCCCCCCCTCACCCCACAACATCCTGCTCTCGGCATTCTAATTTTAGTTTCCCGATAATGTACCGCCTGCAAACTTCAGCGGTTGCTTTGGCCATATTTGCATAATGCAAAGCACTGGTTGAATAATTTGGTAATATCCAACCCAAGAAATAAAGTGACTTGACATGGGAGGCGACCTTCTTTACAAATGAAGCAACATGTTTATATGGAAATGATACATAAAAATGGTGTGGCAATAAATATTCCATTTTTAAATATATATTTATATATAAAATGTTTTATTTTAAGATGATCACAACCTGTTAATTCAATGCAAGTTGACCAGAAACTGCCTTGGGAGAAGTGATGTTCGCTGCAACACATTTAAACAGGATATTTAGTGGAAGTGTGTTTCGACCTCTACCACCTAGAAGGACATGAGCAGCAGGCGCATGGGAACACCACCACCTCCAAGTCACACACCATCCTGACTTGGAAGTATATTGCCGTTCCTGCATCATCGCTGGGTCAAAATCCTGGAACTCCCTCCCTACCAGCACTGTGGGAGTACTTTCACCACACGGACTGCAGCGGTTCAAGAAGGTGGCTCACCACCACCTTCTCGCGGGCAATTAGCGATGGGCAATAAATGCTGGCCTTGCCAGCGACTCCCACATCCCATGAACAAATAAAAATAAGATTCAATCACATGTCCGGTGAAATCACTGATCTATCATTGCTGCAGTCTGTGTCTGCCTTCTCAACAATGGTCATTGCACTTCCAAAAATGAAAAGAAAGACTTGCATTTATATAGCACTTTTCATGACCTCAGGACGTCCCAAAGTGCTTTACAGCCAATGAAGTACTTTTGAATTTTAGTAATTGTTGTAATGTACTAAACGCAGCAGCCAATTTGCAGACAGCAAGCTCCCACAAACAGCAATGTCCTACATTACAACAGTGACTACACTTCAAAAAGTACTTCATTGGCTGTAAAGCGATTTGGGACGTCCTGAGGTCGTGAAAGGCGCTATAGAAATGCAAGTCTTTCTTTCTATGTGATGATGACCAGATAATTTTTTTTTACTGATGTTGGTTGAGGGATAAATATTGGCTAGGACACCGGGTTTAACTCCCCTGCTCTTCTTCGAAATAGTGCCATGGGATCTTTATGTCCACCTGAGAGGGCAAACAGGGCCTCGGTTTAACATCTCATCTGAAAGACGGCACCTCCAACAGTGCAGCACTCCCTCAGTACTGCACTGGAGTGTCAGCCTAGATTATGTGCTCAAGTCTCTGGAGTGGGACTTGAACCCACAACCTTCAGACTCCGAGGCGAGGGTGCTCCCAACTAAGCCACAGCTGAATTCAAAGTAATTCATTGTAGAATACTTGAGAGGTGTGATAAATGGTATAAAACTGCAAGTATTATCCTTTTATTCTTATAAAGAAGTTAATGCATAAAAAAAAGTTATCGAGAAGTTATGGAGTACAGATGTAAACGTTTTAAACTGAAAACCCAAGAAAAGGCCTGATTGTGATTCTCAGGTTTGAAAAGCTATGAAGTATTCTATTACTACATTAAAAAACATATTTACTGTACAAAGAATTGTTAGGCTGTTAGGTGAATGTTCACAAGATGAAGAAGGTCCTTTAGACCATTTGATCCGACCCTTTTAGAATATCAGCCCAATTGTCTTCCCATTATCCACCGGAATGAGCAGACAGGATCTCTATTTAACGTCCCCGTTATTTTAAACAGCTCATCCAGCAAAGGGTTAAGAACACAAAGCAAATTAGCTATTCTACAGCTAGCGATTCGGTCACTGAATAAGAAGATAATGAAAAGAATCAAACATTTGACAGGGTTGCTCGCAACTAAACAAACAACTCTGCTGCACAATTAGCAAAACAAATTCTACGACCGGTGCTTTGAAGGTTAAAGCATCTCTAGGAGAAAAATTCGGCATTCTCAACCTAGCTTCTCGTCGACATGCACCCAACGGCACAAAACTGCCAAGAATTCAACGCTAACCGGCATTAAATCCCACTCGGAGAGGTCATAAGGATGACTGGTGTAGGCACTAGAGATTTTTAGACTAGCCCAGTAGGGACTGCTGTCTTGAAGATGAGGCCAAGGTGAAGATTTCCTCTGTGCACTTTGTGCAATGAAGTTCTAAACCCGTTTATTAAAGATGAGAGAAGACACGATCTCCCCCCCCCCACCCCTCCCCCATTGTTGGGAAAGAGTAAAGGGAGCCTTATCCTGCATTTTTGCCTTTATCATACATGACCCGAGAGTGTTCAATACTGACGGTGGGTGTGAAACGTGGCATGTAATCCATTCTGATAATCCAGTACTGATACGCCTCTAATGAGTAGAAAAGAATCATCAAAAATACAGAGGAAGGGAGAATTGAAGGCATTGCCTCAGTTCAGAAAAAAAACACACCTCTAACATATTAGATGTAAAGTCACCTGAGGAAGAGAGTGTTTGAAGACCAGGACCTCAAACCCAGCACCAAGCTCATGGTCTACAGAGCAGTAGTGATTCCCGCCCTCCTGTATGCTTCAGAGACATGGACCATGTACAGCAGGCACCTCAAAGCACTGGAGAGGTACCACCAACGCTGCCTCCGCAAGATCCTGCAAATCCATTGGCAGGATAGGCGCACCAACGTCAGTGTTCTCGCTCAGGCCAACATCCCCAGCATCGAAGCTTTGACCACGCTCGATCAGCTCCGATGGACGATCCACATCGTCCGCATGCCCGATACGAGACTCCCAAAACAAGCGCTCTACTCGGAGCTCCGACACGGCAAGAGAGCCCCAGGTGGGCAGAGGAAATGCTTCAAGGACACCCTCAAAGCCTCCTTGGAAAAAGTGCAACATCCCCACTGACACCTGGGAATCCCTGGCCCAAGACCGCACAAAGTGGAGGAGAAGCATCCGGGAAGGCGCCGAACACCTCGAGTCTCTTCGCCGGGAGCAAGCGGAAGCCAAGCGCAAACAGCGGAAGGAGCGCACGTCAACCCAAGCACCCCACCCACCTGCCCCTTCAACCACTGTTTGCCCCACCTGTGACAGAGACTGTAGGTCCCGCATTGGACTCATCAGTCACCTGAGAACTCATTTTTAATGTGGAAGCAAGTCATCCTCGGTTCCGAGGGACTGCCTAAGAAGAAGAGGAGAAAGTCAATGCCTCTACCATACCAACAATACAATCACTCTATGCAATCAAGAATGCCTCCAATAGCCAGGATGTCAGCTTGGCTCAGTTGGCAGCACCCTTGCCTCTCGGTCAGAGGGTTGTGGGTTTCAGCCCCTCTACAGGGCTGCAGTAAATAATTTAAGCTGAAACTTCGGTGCAGCATTGAGGAGTGCTGCGTTGTCAAACGTTTCATCCTTATAATAATGAAGGGAATTAACAGGGTAGATAGGAAACGACTCTTATCTCTAGTAGGGAAATCCAGAACAAGGGGGGGACAGTCACCTTCGAATTCAAGCTAAGATGGTTAAAAGCAAATCCAATAAAAAAAAATTCCTCATGCAAAGTGTTGTGAGATTATGAATGTACTGCCCCAGACGATCATAGAACAGTCAATACAGGTGATTTAAAAAGGAGCTGGATGAGTTGAAGGACTCAAGTCTTGTTCCTCGGCATGCCATTGTGTGACCAGTGCCACTATAAACCTTTCAGTTCAGACGTGTCCAAACTTTCAGTTTTAGCCTGACTTGTTGGAAGGTGAAAGAAAGTAACCCCTCCGATTATCCAACTGCACAATCATACGCATCTTTCTATGGCAGAAAGTACTTAAAAGTTTGTAATGGCTTTGATTTATTCTCAGTGCTGACAAACGAGGCCTTTTTCAGCTCGGGGGAGTGCCGAAATTTAGCCATCCAGTTCCACCTGGAATGTGGATACGCTTTGCTATATTACTATGAATACAAGAAGGCCAAGGAGAATTTCAGCACAGCCCAGAAAATGGCAAAACTTTCGACCACCATGACAGGTAGGTCAGACTCTCTCATCATACATTTTAGTTGTTAAGTTTATTTTCTCCCGCTCGACAGCCAATACACTCCAGAGGCACAAATCTAGCCAAGAGAGCTCTTTTCTAAAACAAAACAAAAAACTCTGTGGAAATAACTATTGGGTCTCTCTGAGCATTTCACTTTGCTGTACAACCTCTTGGACGTATGGAGCTGTGAGTTTGCACTACAATGCAGCTGTTGGAAGTGAAAATGCCGGGAGTACGTACTCTCAAATATCGTGACAGTTGGCAGCGGTGGCACTGGGCTAAGGAAGAGAAACAGCAGCCAGATCTTCCCAGTCACGGTCACGATCCAGTGACACTCGTGCGTCGGCTGAGGGACCGAATCGGGCTCCACTGTAATGCCCCCACACAGTGGAATAGCATGTCTAGCACTGTCTGGGTTCCCCAGACGGAGAATGACAGTCTGAACAAGGTATTGGAAGGCAACATTCCACCATTTTTCTTTTCTCCGTAGCTTTCCAATGGGAATGGACTGCATTCATTAAAATTTAATTAACTCATAGTCTGCTGGGAGGTCCAGGGTGATTCCGTCTTTCAGGTCACCCATCTAGACACTGTACCAAGCACCAATAGAACAACAATGACGCTAATGTGATGTCAAGAGTAACTTTGTTACTTTAAGGCTTACCGAACATTTTAAAATAAAATTAATTCTAAGCCCTTCTTGCCCCCATTATCTTTCCTTCCCTCTTTATTACTTTATTTCTATCTGATACGCTCGATTCTGTATCTTCTAATGTTTTTCTTCAAAGTTTTACTTTTAGTCTGTCCCACTGTTCACCTTGGAAGCGTTTTATTTGTATTGTTGAGCCGAGACCACCAGTGCAGGACCCCGTCAGGATTGACGACGGTGGAAGAGAAGATGAGATAAATCAAGGATTGGCTAGATGATTAAAAAGCGAGACAGAGGGACAGATGGGGAAAGGGTCGAGTAAATACCCCAGGGCGCAGGAACTTCCTTATGTGTGATACGATTGCAGATGGGCCCAGCTCCTGGTTTTGGAGATGGGACCAGCATTGAAAATTTTGACTTCTGGCTGCAGAAATCTCGGAAGATTGATCTGATTGCATTTAAAAACAAACGGCCGACCACAGCCTGATGAAGAGACCTCAGGTGCCAGCTTGGCTGATCTCACCTGGATGAGATAATTTAATTACAGCGCACTAAGGGTTAAGCCTTCCGCAGTGATTCAGAATGTTTGGATTTAAACTCACAGGACACTTTTAATACCGCTTTTGCTTTTCTCACCTCATCGTCATGAGCTTGATGGTAAAAGTTGAATAAGGAACGTGTCTAGAATTTGCAATACATTCTTCAAGGTAATTGATACCACAGTCCGTATTAAACTTGTTTATGGAAAACATGCAGCTTGATTACTTTTTATAAATCTTAAATTCAGTTTCATATTCAGTGAATAAAATTATCGTTCCCCCCCCCCCCCCCCCCCCACCAAAGGTTCTCCAAGCCTGCCAGTCCTTGACAGCTAATACCCGAAATGTAAAATCGGACTTGCTTTTCTTTAAGGTGCCTTGGGGAAGCGTACGCGATTCCAGGAAAACTATTTGGCTCAGCTTATCCTCCGTGTCCAGCGGGAAGACGATGCCCTCTGTCAAACAGGTCTCACGCTGCCACCCACGCCCTTGGAAAATCTGCCCAAGGTAAGTCCCAAATGAAATTGCACTTGAAAGTTCACCGGAGCTTCGACTCACTGCCATTTCTTGAAATGAACTCATACCTGTGTCTAGCTTAAAGTTGGTAACAGAGAATATCTTATTGCAAAAGGCCTGATTTTAACATGGGGAGGAGTGGGGCAGTGCGGGTGTTGTGAGGGACGGGGGTGGGGGGGGGGGGCCGCAGGCTGAGCTGGGAGGCAAACTGTCCTGACCTCGGTAGCATGAGTACCAGGGCCGCCATCTGCATAGCCCCAGTCAGGTTCCTGCCTGAAACTGGCCGACGGGAGCAGCCGGTGGCCTGCAGGCAAGAGCGTGGTGTTGGGGGGCAGGGGGCAGCTGTCAGGGGCCAAGCGAAAGGTTCCTGGTACTGTAAGTCATGGAAAGGGCATTTCTGGAGGGCCTTGCGATGAAAGGCGGTGGAGAGCCCAGGGGAGGCCTGGGCATTTCTTGTGGGTTGGAAGGACAGCCCTGCTCCTCCAAGCCCTCCAACTGCTTGCATTTATATAATGCCTTTACTGGAGAAAAACATCCGAAGGCACTTCGCAGGAGTGTAATCAGACAGAAATTCACACCAAACCAAAGAAGGGGAAATTTGGATTGGTGACTAAAAGGTTGGTCAAAGAGATGGGTTTTAAGAAGGATCTTAAAGGACAAGCGGCCTGACAACACCGTGGCTTTAGAGGGGTTGAGAGAGGTGGTGGTGAGGTCGAGCTGGGTGTTGAGAGAGGTGGTGGTGAGGTCGAGGTGGTGGTGAGGTCGAGGTGGTGGTGAGGTCGAGCTGGGTGTTGAGAGAGGTGGTGGTGAGGTCGAGCTGGGTGTTGAGAGAGGTGGTGGTGAGGTCGAGGTGGTGGTGAGGTCGAGCTGGGTGTTGAGAGAGGTGGTGGTGAGGTCGAGGTGGTGGTGAGGTCGAGCTGGGTGTTGAGAGAGGTGGTGGTGAGGTCGAGGTGGTGGTGAGGTCGAGCTGGGTGTTGAGAGAGGTGGTGGTGAGGTCGAGGTGGTGGTGAGGTCGAGGTGGTGGTGAGGTCGAGCTGGGTGTTGAGAGAGGTGGTGGTGAGGTCGAGGTGGTGGTGAGGTCGAGCTGGGTGTTGAGAGAGGTGGTGGTGAGGTTGAGGTGGTGGTGAGGTCGAGCTGGGTGTTGAGAGAGGTGGTGGTGAGGTCGAGGTGGTGGTGAGGTCGAGGTGGTGGTGAGGTCGAGGTGGTGGTGAGGTCGAGGTGGTGGTGAGGTCGAGCTGGGTGTTGAGAGAGGTGGTGGTGAGGTCGAGGTGGTGGTGAGGTCGAGGTGGTGGTGAGGTCGAGCTGGGTGTTGAGAGAGGTGGTGGTGAGGTCGAGGTGGTGGTGAGGTCGAGCTGGGTGTTGAGAGAGGTGGTGGTGAGGTCGAGGTGGTGGTGAGGTCGAGGTGGTGGTGAGGTCGAGCTGGGTGTTGAGAGAGGTGGTGGTGAGGTCGAGGTGGTGGTGAGGTCGAGCTGGGTGTTGAGAGAGGTGGTGGTGAGGTCGAGGTGGTGGTGAGGTCGAGGTGGTGGTGAGGTCGAGGTGGTGGTGAGGTCGAGGTGGTGGTGAGGTCGAGCTGGGTGTTGAGAGAGGTGGTGGTGAGGTCGAGGTGGTGGTGAGGTCGAGGTGGTGGTGAGGTCGAGGTGGTGGTGAGGTCGAGGTGGTGGTGAGGTCGAGGTGGTGGTGAGGTCGAGGTGGTGGTGAGGTCGAGGTGGTGGTGAGGTCGAGCTGGGTGTTGAGAGAGGTGGTGGTGAGGTCGAGCTGGGTGTTATCAGAATACATGTGGAACCTAACGTCATATCTTTGGATGATGTCACCAAGGGGCAGCATGTAGATGAAAATAGGAAGGTGCCAAGTTACGATCCTTGGGGGAACGCCAGAGCAACGTTTCCTGTAATATTTTTTGGCCCTGCACGGCCCCTTTAAGGGGCTGCGCGGGCCATTCAAAATACCGCGCATGCTGGGTGTTTACATTGAAACGCCGGCTGCGCAGGTTCCATGGAGCACTGCGTTGCCGTGCAGCTTACAGAGAACTATGCTCAAGAAGAAACAGTGCAGAGGCCGAAGAGAAACATGCTCTGGCTATGATTGGATAGATAAAAGTGGAACCAGGTGAGGGCCGTCCCACGCAGCTGGACAACGGCGAAGAGGCGTCCGAGGAGGATGGCGTAGTCGACCGTGTCAAAGGCTGCAGACAGGTCGAGAAGGTTGAGTAGGGATAGTGCACCACGGTCACAGAGGATGTTATTTGTGACTTTGATTAGGGCCGTTTCAGTTCTGTGGCAGGGGCGGAAACCCGATTGGAGGGATTCAAACATGGAGTTGCGGGCAAGCTGGGCACGGATTTAGGAGGCGACAACACGTTCAAAGACTTTGGAGAGGAAAGGGAGGTTGGAGATGGGCCGGTAGTTTGCAAGGACAGAGAGGTCAAGGGTGGGTTCTTGAGGAGGGGGGGTGATGACGGCAGATTTGAAAGGGGGCGTGGACAGTAGAAGAGGAGAGGGAACCGTTTACAATATCAGCTGACTAGAATCGAGACAGCGCAGCAGAGAATACAGTGTCTGTAGTAAGCGGCAGCGAAGTTGGAGCTTGCTGTGAGGAGCCAGCGGAGAAATGGACTGTAAAATGACATCTTTTTGGACATTTTCCGGCCCCGACTCCTCTTCTCGCTTGGTTGGCCTGGCGGGAAAGCCACAACGGCTTCCCCACACAGGCCTCTGGTTAAGATAGCAGTCTGGCCCCAATTACAACATCGGGGGCCTGATTTGCGTGTATGCATATTTAAAGAATAACCCCTCCGATTTCCGGCGCGTGCCCTTCTCGCCTGCTCAGAAGAGCGGGTGACGGTCGTAGCCTGTGGGGTCGGTGGATAAGTCCCTCGGGTGATTTTAAATGCCCTGCCCGTCTGGTCTCCGCTGGGGCGGGCAGGGTTCAAAATGCCCCAGACCTCGTTTAAATAACCACATTTGGGTTTTTTTCTCTGGAGCCCTTGAAACTTTACAAAGCTGCTGCAAGGTTCCAGTCTATTTCACAGATGTGTTCCTTAGTTGTTGTGGAACACTTCTGTGCAATGCATCATGAATTTCCTGACATTCCCCACCCGCAAGAACTTTTGGAGCTTCAGAGAAAAGTGTACTCCCCCCTAGTACTGACGCGGACACTACAGTAGATCTCGGATCCTTTTGGTGTCTTAAACTTCGTGTGTTGCCGGTAAACCTATTCCTTTCACCCCCACCCTGATGCCTCACAAAGCAACTTGTGGGAGCTTGCTCTGTACGTCTGTGAATGCCCATTCACTGCATTGATGTAAAGTTGCGGTTTCAATCCGTGCCCTGTTGGGAGTTTATTATAGAGCTGCCAATTCCGAGGCACAGCAGCTGGAGAACTGCAGAAACGCACTGTGTTGCTGTGCTGGGCTGAATAAGATGCAATGTGCATGGGCATATATCCTTGAAATATATTTCCCACCTTACAACAGTGACTCCACTTCAAAAGTACTTCATTGGCTGTAAAGCGCTTTGAGACGTCCGGTGCTCGTGAAAGGCGCTATGTAAATGCAAGTCTTTCTTACGGTATGAGTTTTCTGTTATTCAGTCACTTGTCCACATTTGTATCGTTTGGAACAACGTAAATGAGCTGCAGCGATCAGCAACTCTCCTTACAAATTCAGCAGCGTTCTTCAGTTCTTCTGGTACATTCGATTATGAAAATTATTAAATAGCTTTGCAAAAAACAAAGTAGCCTCATCTGTTCCCTGTGTACTCTCCTGACTTGGTAGCCTCTGCTTTCCTGTGACTGATTGTTTATAAATATGTGACTGGTCGATGGTAGTGATCAGTGATAAATCCTGGTGAATTCCTTCCTGTGCTAACAGACAAGAGTTGGTGAGCAAAGCCGGTGCTCAAAAATTCTGAGCGCACGTCTTAAATTTTACTGGATGTTGCCTGCAATTGGGACCGTGGCTGAGATTCAGTCAGGTGGGAGTGTGGTTGGGGCAGAGTGCAGACGTCTACCTACAGGTGCTGGTTGTATTGAGGTTAATATAATTTAATGTAGCCCCTCTGGTAATAATGTACGCTGCTTACAACTCCCTCTGTAACGAAGGACC
Organism: Squalus acanthias; assembly: GCA_030390025.1. Lineage (NCBI taxonomy): Eukaryota > Metazoa > Chordata > Chondrichthyes > Squaliformes > Squalidae > Squalus > Squalus acanthias. The sequence goes on along the minus strand of CM059436.1, from coordinate 17,039,872 downwards.
TCCTTATTGAGATCTGCACACACTGGGGGAGGTGGCGTGGTGGGGGGGGTGGGGGGTGGTCGTATTATTTATTGAAAGAAAACAATTAGTTTTGTGTGTCTGGCTCGGTCACTCTTTAACTTGTTGGACATCAGGAGTTGATTGTACCCTATTGCCTTGCATGATGTGTGATCGCTGGAGAGCAGCCAGCGGCTATACACCACTTACTTAAAAAAAAAAATTGTATTCCATGTAATGCGTCTGGAATTTACGTTTAGAGACTCTCATTAAACAGAGCACCGTAGAAATGAATAGAGGTAAAAATGGGACAAAAACACGCCAAGTTAGATTTTTTTCTTACAGGGATCTGATTTTCACGTTACTGTACTTCAGACATTTTTATAAATTTATAGGTTTTTTTTTTAAATCTTATTTTTTAAAAGTCGGAACAGTTTCAAGTCCTCCAAGTTAAGAGTCTAAAAAGAAAGTTATAAGGAAGGTTAAAGCAGATTAAACCCTGATTGACAAATACAGAACTGTTGTCAACATTAATAGCAATAACCAGATATCTATTGCTCATTGGGCCAATATTTGCTATCGGAGGCTTCCTGCGGGCGGACGCCTCCGACCTGCAGATTGTCTACGAGTTTACCTGGTGGCCCGGGTGGAATGGCGGCTTGCGCTCCTGGGCCTCTCCGGGTCCGCGCGGGCAGAGCAAACTGGATATGTGAACTGTGAAACATTTGCATATTTAATCACAACCTGCACTAAAATCCCTGCATTTTTAAACACAAAAAGCCATACTATTTCAGCTAACAAAATTGTGCAAAAATAGCATCCTTCTCCGAGAAAGACCTTGCGGTTCGTCGGCGCTCCTGGGATCACGTGGGCCGGCCCAACCAATGGAAGAAGGGAATCCCCATTCAACCTTTTGACAGTTCTGTACTTACGGAACTGTCAAAAGTATGAATGGGGATCACCTAAAAAATACACCAACACATTAAATACATTTTTTTTAAAATTACATTTAAAATTAATTAAAATGCCATTTAATTAAATATTTTAAACAAAAAATTTAATGTTATTACGAGGCTAAAAATAAACGTACCTTTTTGGAGAGTATTTTTAATTTATAAATGAGTTATCAAATTTCAATTTTTCTATTTTTTAAAACTCTTTACGCCAGCTTTTACCAGGCGTAAGAATTTGACAGTCATTCAGCGGGCGGAAGTTGTGCAAAAAGCGCAACTCTCCACCCCGCGGAGGCACTTTTCTTGGGCAGGCGGAGGATCTGTCAAGAGAATTCGTACCCAACTACGAAGAACTCTCAGCTTTGAAAGACTGGGATGTGAAGTGTCTGTTGTTGTTAGAAGGGAACAGAACGAGCTCAGAGGGGATCAGGGAAGGGTGTGAGGCGTTTGCCAAAGGCTGTTATCAGGGCGGTCCTAAGCTGAAGGTATCTAAATTACTGGTCTTCCAGTCTAGGAGCTGGTGTGGCTGTTGCACTAGTTGGAAGGAACAAACAAGCCATTGCAGAACAGATCCGAAACTCTGCAGAATCCCCCACCCCAACCCCTGCATTCGAGAAGCAAACCTAAAGGCTTCCTGACTATTTTGACAGTAGCATTGTACTGGCTGATGATATCTCTTGGGACTAACTGCCTGGGGTTATGTATGATGTGGAGACGCCGGTGTTGGACTGGGGTGGACAAATGTGAGAAGTCGCACAACACCAGGTTATAGTCCAACAGCTTTATTTGAAATCACAAGCTTTCGGAGCGCTGCTCCTTCGTCAGGTGAAGTGAAGAGATGCATATAGGCACAGCATACAGACCCCAGCATCTGCCACATTTGACCCCTTGTGACCCCACCTCATTGTCTTTGATGTAATGTTTTCCTGACTGACCTGTTTGGACACCATCCACACCTTTGATTGCTGTGATTATCTCTCTGCCGAGGTGTGATAAAGGGCAGTTAGAAAGATTAACTGTAATGATCTGGCAGTGTTCTCTGACTATATATGCTGTGCCTAATATGCATCTCTTCACTTCACCTGACGAAGGAGCAGTGCTCCGAAAGCTTGTGATTTCAAATAAAGCTGTTGGATTATAACCTGGGGTTATGTAGAGCCTCATACACTTTGGGCATCTAGCTTCCAGCTCTGCATTTGTTCAGATTTTAATGTAGGTCCCAGTTTTTAGTTGCAATTCATTAACAGGCATAAACTATGGAGTGTGTACTATGTATGCTGCGATCAATTCAGAACGCATTATTTTGTTGTTAACATGAATTCCGTAGTATTAAAATCCTTTTGAGGAGCTAAAGTTGAATACATGAAGGTATAAAAAAATAACTCACGGATGCAATATTTTCCTTCTGTTGCCAACAGGACCTTGAGCTGGGCGATGACACTTTGCTGAATTCAATTAAACTGGCAGATCCTGAGGAACACAACATGCCGGACCTATGTGCGGAGGAGCTTGCCGTAATCCTTGGTATCTGGTGAGCATTTTCCAGCACTCGGACCGGCCGGGGTTTTGTGGCAGTGCGTTGGTTTACTTGTGATCACTGTTCAATGTAAAAAATATAAGAAACCACATCGGCTAAAACGTTTGCGCTCCTGCCCCCGCTTCGAAACTGAGATAGGCAAACCCGGGGGAATCGGTGGGATTAACTCATTTGTCGGTGGTGATGTGAGGAATCAGCACGACCGCTCAGTAACTTGGATTATAGCTGGCGGATAAATGATCCGCCAGATGCACTTTCTGAGCTGTCCGGGCCAGAGGAGCCCAGGTTTGATTCCGAGACCTTGCTGAGTGAGCTGATCTGACCCAAAGCAGCTCGCCGGGGCTGTTATAACTGGTCTCGGCACCTCTGAGCTAGCGAAAGAGGCAAGAAAATCAGCCAGGGCCCTACCTCTTCCATAACTATGCAGCGATTCCTGCTCTGTGTCCAAATCTTTCCTGGGGGAGGACAGGATCAGACTCGGCGTGCTCCTTTCCGTGGTTAAAGAACCTGCTAGCACTCGCTGTCAAGGCTACCAAAAAATTGAAAAACTGACCGTGTTTTGGCTATGCTGAAACCCTGCACTGCAAAATGAAGTAAGGCCATTTAGAATTTATGTAAAGAAAAATTACTGAGTGAAAGGTGGTCGATTATAGATTGGACAAAGAATCTCATGGTAATCCAAGGGGTATTGCAAGGAGGGATTTGGGTAATAGCATAAACTGTGAGCTTTCTACGAACGATTTTAAGTCATCTGATCCCCAAGAGGTGGAAAGTGCTGCCTGTAATCCTCTGCCACTCGCGTTGTGTTTATTTTATTAGTTGCCCCCCCCTCTCTCCGTGCTCTCCGGTCCTTCTGTACTCGTCGTTCTCTCCCCTCCCCCCCCCCACCTGATCCAGCATTGATGATAGAGCCTTCAGTCACCTCAGTTCTACTCTGAACTTTGTCATTAAAACTCAACACTCCTCCCTGCCTTCTTAACACCCAGCTCTTTTCCCAAGTCTTTGGCCGCCTCTCTTAATTCCCCTACAAACACTCAGCGTCTGTTCATTTCTTACTTGCACTGTGGGAAGTTTTTCTACATTAAAATCACTATATCATCTTGTGTGGATTAAAAAAAAAATGTCTCCTGCCATTGGTTAGTGATGCAGAATGGCACAAGAGCTGATAGTCGATTAGGTTCTGTCAGATGCTGAATAATTAAAGATTTTTCAACCTTTATGTAATAATGTAGATCATTTATTTTGTAAGCCTGCAGAAATTCAACCTAAGCACCTCTTGTGGCTTCTCCCTGATACTGCAGTGTATTACCTCCAAATTGTAACACCCTAAACAACTAGTTTTCTATCACTATAACCAACAAGGGAGGCATTTTATTATTGACTAATAGACAAATCACAACATACTGAAAGACACTGTTGACAGCCTGAAATGAACTGCGCCTGGTGCTCAATAAAGAAAGACTTACATTCATAAAGTGCCTCATCAGAAATAGCTCAAAGCACTTCATCTACGATTAATTACTCTGAAATGATGTGATTCTTATGTAGGCAAATACAGCAGCCATTTTATGTACAGCAAGATCCCATAAACAGCAATACGTTGAATGATCAGTTAATCTCTTTTTGGTGGTGCTGGTTGAGGGAGGAATGTTGGCCCGGACACCAGGTGAAGTTGCTGTTGTTCTTCGAATAATGCCACAGGATTATGACCCTGAACCACCAGAATAGGCTGACCAGATCTTAGTTTAACCTCTCATCTGAAAGATGGCACCTCTTGCGATGCAGCGCTCCCTCAGAGTGTCAGCCTACATAATGTTGTCAAGTCCTGGAGCGGTGCTTGCACTCAAATCTTCTGACTTGGAGGCAAGAATGGTGCCAACTGAGCCAAGCTGACATATATTGTGAATAATAATAAACGTAAGTCAGGGTTCAGATGGTGACCAGTGTTTACTGTTTTCTCTGCTGGTTTATAATGTTATTGGTGTCCGAACAGGTGGAGAACCATTTAATGACTCCCTTATTATCACTAATTCTGCAGGTTTGACTAAGCTCTTAGTCACCCCTCCTAATATTTCCTTCTTTGGCTCGGTGTCAAGTGTTGTCCGATTACGCTTCTACGAGGTGCCTTGGGACGTTTTACTACGTTAAAGGCGCTATATAAATGCAAGTTGTTGATGTTAGTACTAAAGTGACAATTTTGAGAAATAGCCCAGATTTGGTGCGATCCATTAGGACATGTGTGTAGTTGGTTGGCAATTAAAAAAAAAAAACGAACACAATTCTGATCAGATCGTCACCAAACAGAATAAAACTAAGAGGCAGGCGGAGTAATATTAATTGCCTCGGCCTTTGCCGTACTGCAGTCCATCCTCTCAGTTATTACATTTATTCTTAGCCATGGCTGCTTTCTCAGATCAAGACATTGAGAATGTGGCATGTGCAGGTTCCTTTACCCGAAGAAAACTTATGTAAAGTCTGTAGAACAGCAAATCTTTGGAACATTAATTTGTTTGCCTTTCAAGACAGAAGCATTCACGTCTCCATTCAATAGATTTCAGCCAGCTTTGTGGCCTGCATTATAATTCTCGTGCTATTTTCAGTTGAACCATCAATCTAGTTTAATCCCAAAAAATGCTGAGCATTTCTGTCACTTCCGGTGGGATTTTGTGCATCTGTTCTTGGATTGGTCAGTAAATTAAAAAAAAATCCTTAACATTCTTTGTTGAAATATGATTCTTTTTCCTGTTAGATTAATGCTTTCAGTCAAGAGCATTAAGATTTATGTTCACCCTAAATGACTGCAGACTCTGAAGCAGAAATTGTGTGGGTAAAAGTCCTCGGCCATAATCTGTCATTTTCTCTTGTACATTTTATTCATGTCATGCACAGGATATTTGTTACATGAGCCGCCTCCGAGCTCGAGCGTTAAGGTTATCTGCCTCACGTCATGAGGGCAGTTGCAGATGAAAGTCGTGGCATGCAGGGCTCATGGTTAATGATGTCATGCTTCCCCAAGGGGGATAAGGCTAACTCATCTGACAGGTAGCAGATGTTTAGATAACCTTTCTGTCCTTTATTTTTCCTTTCCACTTGAGTTAATCACAAGTGTGTTGCAGGCCATATGGAGGAACATGTGTTCTTAGCTTTGTTGGAAGCAAGTACAGTCATATACTGACCAGATGGTCTTGGCATTAAGTTGACCTCAAAACATGATTCTTAAAGGAGAAAGTCACCTCTACCACAGCCTGCCATCCATAGCAGTAAAGATTGTAAGGTGGTAGTGAAAGCAGTTTAATGGGAACTGGATCAATTCTTGATCGGAGGGATATGGGTTTTTAGAGAGATGTCTTATTCCCCAATTTATTTCTCTGCTCCTCTCCTAAAGGAGGGGAATTCTTCCTGCGGTACGGTTCCCTATGGATCCGCCATCATCCAGTACCCCACCCAAAATATTCCTCCTGTTGCACTCTTCTACAGTCACATTTTCATTTAGATAAAAGTAAAATAACAAGAAAATGAAAAGCATTGTCTTGACAGGCCACATTCAAACCCACTCTCCATAATTCCCAGCACCATGGTGCTCTTAAAGGTCCTGACCTCTCTCATAGCACGAAACTGACTGTCGGCAATGAAGCAAATATAACTGCTGAACTTCAGCCCCATTCTTTCATAACTTCACATATAAGCTACATTCTTCAGTTACTGAATTTTGCTTTCTTTGGAGCAAATGTTTTCCAGTTGACATTAGTTATCCAACACTTGACTAGAGTACCACGTACATCATAGTGTGGTATGGCATTTATGGAACTCGGGTGCCTGACTGGATATATAACACGCAGTGTGTCTAATGTGCTTTGAGTGCTCTCTCTATTTATTTTTAAAGTTCATCCCTGTACAGAATTGTTTTGTCTTCCCTGCCGCCGCCGCCCCCCCCCCCCAAATGTCATAGTCTAGATCTTGGGGCTCACCATGTGGCCAGTTGTAAACGCGAAAGCATATTCTTCTGCACAGCAATTTGGAGCCTCGCCATTCCACTACCATTTTCATTTTTCAAAATATTTACTGGATTATCTGTTGAAATGAGCATCTGCTCCTCTTCGACGGTTCAGTTGGCAAAGGCCATGTGTAATCAAGCCATACAGACCGGAAGGTCCCCGGTTTGATTTCTGAGCTGTGTTAACTGATCTCATCTGAGGCAGTAGTTGGGCACTTGCATTGCACCTGAGGAGAGGAGAGGAAGTAATCCGGGCTACTGCTTCTGATTACCATCCAGTGACTCCAGTTGCAGTGTGTGTATGGTGAGAAAGGAATGGATACACTTTGGTAGAATAGCGTAGTGCTGAGGAAGGTCACTTGGGTGAGGTACCAGAGTGTCCATGAGGTATACGCCAACAAGAGAGAGTCGTTTCAGGAGAGAAGACAGGTGAAAATCGGCATAAAATAAACTGAACATTTTTATCACAAATATAAAGTTGATCTTATGAGAGTTCCACTACAGTCAGAAAAAATTGTGAAACGATAACTTATTTAGGAATAAATTTTGGACAAGTTGAAGTTGGTATAAGGTGGAGATTGGTAGGCCAGTGAGGAGGGTTGAGTTGGACCATGGTTGTCGAATGTGCGGCTTTTGTTTAAAGCCTTAAATTAAAAAGGAAAAGTCCTAAATGAGATTTGCAGACTACTTGATTGTGCCCATATTTTGCCAGCGTTTCTGAGGCTGTGATATAGAAACGTAATTGATTCCTGGGATGAGAGGGTTGTCCTATGAGGAGAGATTGAGTAGAATGGGCCTATATTCTCTGGAGTTTAGAAGAATGAGAGGTGATCTCATTGAAACATACAAAATTCTTACAGGGCTTGACAAGGTAGATGCTGAAAAGCTGTTTCCCCTGACTGGAAAGTCTCAGAAACATAGAAACTAGGAAACTAGGAGCAGGAGTAGGCCATTCGGCCCGTCGAGCCTGCTCCACCATTCAATACGATCATGGCTGATCATCCAAATCCAGTACCCTGTCCCTTGCTTTCTCACACAGAATCCCCACAGTACAGATAGAGGCCATCTCGGCCCATCGAGCCTGCACATATCCCACCCTATCCCCGTAACCTCACGTATTTAATTCCCCCTAACATATCCCATCCTATCCCCGTAACCCCACATATTTAACCCCCCCTAACACTAAGGGTCAATTTATCATAGCCAAATCAACCTAACCCGCACATTTTTGGATAAGGGGTCGGCCATTTAGGACTAAGATGAGAAATTACTTCACTCAGAGGGTTGTGAATCCTTGGCATTCTCTATCCCAGAGGGCTGTGGATGCTCAGTCGTTGAGTATATTCAAGACAGAGATCAATAGATTTTTGGACTCTTAAGGGAATCAAGGGATATGGGAATTGGGCGGAAAAGTGGAGTTGAGGTCGAAGATCATCCATGATCTTATTGAATGGCGGAGCAGGCTCGAGGGGCCGTATGGGCTACTCCTGCTCCTATTTCTTATGTTATGTTCCTTTGCTTAGTCTCAGCTACTTCTGTTGTTGCTTTCAATAATCAGGAAGCCAACCAGTATATGGTAAGTTGATTTATTTTTAAATACAAATGATCTTTTAAATAATTCAGGCTGCAAGGGTAAGACGACTAGGGTCTTGCATAATGACTCCGAACAATGGATCAAATTTCACTCAGTGAATAGCTGAACCTTACAGCCCTTTAAAATCCAAGATGTGATCCTATACTGAGTTATATGACCTCATTAAGGAAACTTCATCTGGTCTCAGCGCCTCAGGCTAGGGAGGGGATGGGGATGTGATTGGAGGGTGGGGGGGGTGGGGTGGCGGTGGGTGAAGAAATCATCCAGGGGTTTCCCATTACTGCATTACTGCCCAGCAAGAAGTGTGTGGCTGTTGGGTGGGAACAGGATTGGGGTTGGGTGTGGTTGAATAGGCTGCCGACAATCATTGCTAGGCCCGACATGAATAGTCATTGCTTGTGCCAAAGTACCAGAGGGCGACTAACACCCGTGGAAATGCGCCCCATCAAAGGGTCAGCAGCTTCAAGGGAGAGAAATTGGTGGGGGGAAAAAACATGGAAGGGGAAAAGGCCAATAGGTGATGATGGGGTGTTACTTGAAAAATATAGAAATCGAATAGCCGCTCAGTTGCAGTCAAGGTTTCAAATCATCGACAGAAAACTAACTTTGTACTTGTAAGAAATTAATTTGCTAAACTTGCTTTTGTCCCCTCTATGGGCATTGAAGCTGCAAGTGAGCTCGTTGGATAACATCAGTCGAAATAGTGAAGTCGCTCTGTACTTTTTTTTTTGTCACTGTATCTGAAAAATATTGGCTTCATCTCCATGGAAACTTGAGTTTTTTTCTTCTTCTGAACAGCCTACATGCAGCTCTGGTGTCCTTTCAAGCTTTAATGAAATTCTCAGATACTGCGCCCCTCTCTTCAACCTCTCATTCGAATACAAGCAAGCGTGGGGAAAGCATGTTGTTTGATAACAGGGATTCGAGGAGGTGTTGAAATACTAAGAATAGATTGCCGCTAGACTGTGGGAACCAATTCATAGATACAAACACCATGACATCATGGTTTTCTGAAAGAGACCATGCTGTTGTGTGGGAGACAAACCTCCCACTTATTCTTAAAAAGGGACGAGACAATTTTGTTTTTGTTTTCTTTTGGGGGAGGAAGCATAGGATGTGGCATGTTTAGTACCTATACTAACAAAATTCCAAACCAAGCTTTGTAGTGAGGGTAAGTGGGTTGGGCGTAGTATTTTCAGTAAAGAATACTGTTGCCCATCTAAGTAAGGATGTTGTTTCAATAGAATTGCACTTTGTAGGACTAACCCTTGAAGTGTTAGATTATTGTTACCCCGCCCTCTAGTCTAGTCAGATCTTCACAGCCAACAGATAGTTGCTGAGCTGACGTTGAGGACAAGACCCATCAGTGAGCTCTGCATAGGGAGCAGAATGGATCAGCATCCTTTCCTGCTGTGGAGGCCAACTGGAAAAGAGACTGGAGCTGTGAAGCTTCAGTACTGGCCCACTCAGAAAGGGTGCTGAGATTCTCGTTTATGTTGAAAGTTCCCCCCCCCCCCCCCACCTTTGCACTTTATAGCATCATTAAACATTTTTCATCAGTTACTGGTGCTTCTGTTTAGTGCTGTTGCATTAAATTGGTAGTGACGATGGCACTTGATGAAGTTTACAATGTGACTGTCATCACGCCCCACACCGAGAGTACAGGAATGCGCGTTGCCTGCACCAAATAGACCCGAAGCTGCATTTTAAAACATGAACCGGGTACGATTCCCATTTGCACGTTGAACGTCAATTAAGCAGTTAGTATGTATCCTTCGTTCGTGCCTCTTAGCTCATGAATTTTCAAATTGTTTCCCAACATTAAAATCGTGTTCTGCTTTATTTTTCACATCACATCTGGATAGTTGCAGATCAGAATTACATTATAGCTTTTTTGGAAGGTCTTGGATCTAATTGGAGCTTTGATAGAGGATAACCCTATGTTCTTAACCCAAAGAATGTAGTGAAATCTGAGATTTATTCCCTGTGTGCCAAGCGTATGTAGACTTGTCAGCAAGTTATATGTTATACAACTCCATTGAAAAGAAGGCAAGCTCTGTGGCTTTATTTTTTTGTTGTTGTACTAAGGTGCTTTTAATATTAAAAGGACTGTTGCACTTAAGGCCTTTTCCCAACACTTTCCTTATGTTCCCAGCTAGACTGCAGTTTCCATGAGTAGACCCAGTCACATGAACGAAACCTGCATCTTTTTTTTTGGCTGGATATAGACTAGTACCGCCCAGGTCTAACAAATAACTCTGATTCATTTACTGGAGAATTCATGGGATGCATACCTCTGCTCTTTTGGTCTTCTTGCACCATTTTCTACTTCAAAGAGCGGCGAGGCAACATTTCTCTCTCTCTCTCTCTGTTTTGCCTTTGCATGAAGCCTCCTTCAGACCATGCTCTCTCATGGAAAGGGGTTAGGGCTCCTCTGCCATCACCGCACTCTGCTTGAGCTGAATCAAGCATCATTCTGCCAAATTTACTTCCACTTCATGTACATTATTGAAATAACTACCCATTGGGATACGCACCAAGTCCCGTTCGCCCATCACCCCTGTGCTCGCTGACCTACATTGGCTCCCGGTTAAGCAGCGCCTCGATTTCAAAATTCTCATCCTTGTTATCAAATCCCTCCATGGCCTCGCCCCTCCCTATCTCTGTAATCTCCTTCAGCCCCACAACCCCCCGAGATATCAGCGCTCCTCTAATTCTGCCCTCTTGAGCATCCCTGATTATAATCGCTCCACCATTGGCGGCCATGCCTTCTGTTGCCTAGGCCCTAAGCTCTGGAATTCCCTGCCGAAACCTCTCCACCTCTCTACCTCTCTTTCCTCCTTTAAGATGCCCCTTAAAACCTACCTCTTTGACCAAGCTTTTGGTCACCTGCCCTAATTTCTCCTTATGTGGCTCGGTGTCAAATTTTGTTTTATAATACTCCTATGCAGCGCCTTGGGACGTTTTACTACGTTAAAGGCACTATATAAATACAAGTTGTTGTTGTTGTTGATGATGATCTGTAAGGCTGCAAGTCAGAGTAATGTTAATGTTTGCATTTAACATTCACAATGTTCACACTTTAGCAGGTGTTTCTCAGCAGCTCTGCTCCCCTTTAAAGGACCCACATCTTCCCCTTTGAAGCTCCCGTTCCTGCCATTTCAAGCCCTTCCAGGGAGCAGGGTGTGAGGTCTTTCTCTTTCTTCCAGGGTTCCTGAACCCTCACATGCATGCCTTTTCTATGCCAATTTTGCAGGCAAGGTCACGTGGGCAATATTCCCAAATTGACCTTTGTGACCATTCCCTGGTTTTGATTAGTTTACAAGAAGGTTGTAGTGTAAAAAGGTTAATGTTTGGGCAGAAACGGGATAGTGGTTTCTATAATTCAACACGCTTTTCATTGTTCCCCCCATTAATCTATCACATTACAGACACATGGACAATTTCAATGCATTTTTATTTTTTTTATAAATTGGAATTTCGGCAATGTCTTGTACAAGGAAATTGATGTTTTCCTGTGTCTCGAATTGAAGCATGTCACCTTGCCAGATACTTTGCAGAGATTGCATCAGTGATATTTCAAGAATAAGTATTTTACAAAAATTTGGAATGCAAACTTGTAGCTTTTCAAAATAAAATGTATGTGTAATTTGTTTCTAATTCTAAGTTTGACGTAACTTTAAGCCGGAATTTTAATCGGGAGGCAGGGGCTAGGAAGCATTCAGGGAACCCGGGAGAATGGGTTTCCCGCAAGCCTTGCCGAATTTAATGGCAGGGCCTGATTCGCAATTCAAAGGTCTGTTTCCCACCCGCAGTCAGCCAGATAGAGAGGCTGGCTGGCTGTGGGCAGGTAGGCCTGTGGCACTAGGCCGCAGAGAGAAGGGAGGGATTGGGAAGGAGCCATGGGTTGGTCGGTGGCCGGAGGCGGATCCTGGGGGGTGGGGGGCGGAGGAGCGTGAGATCGGGGCCAGAGCATTTGGGGGGGGGGCGGGGGGGGAGGGGGGAGAGGGTGAGGAGCAAGCATCGATTGTGGCTGGAGCATTGCAGGGGGAGGGATGCATCGATCCAGGCCGGATGGGTTGGGGGGGTGGGGGGGGGGGCGGGCGGCGAAGCATCGGGGCCAGCCTGAGGATTATCGTGGGGAGGAGTGAGGAACGGGGCTGGCCTGAGGATCACCGGTGGCGGAGGGGGGGTGGGTGCGGGGAGTCCAGGAAGGCGATCAGAGGCCTCCCGGAGGGGGAGGGGGGTGGTGCAGATCAGAGGTCTTGTGGGGGTGGGGGTGGGGTCTCCAGTCGCGGGGGGTGGGTTAGGCAGCAATGGTGGATCCGGGAGTTAAGTGTAAAGGCACTTACCTCCTGGATCCAGCAGTCCTCGTCTCACATTAGCTGGAGGGTTCTCCGAGGCCTGAGAAACCCGACCAGCCACAGTTAAATTTGTAATTGTGGTTAAATCTGAGGCACCCCAGCCTCATTATAATATTTAAATAGGCGACCTGCCTCCTCGGAAAAAAAGACTTGCATTTATATAGCCTCTTTCACATCCACCGCACGTCGCAAAGCGCTTTACAGCCAATGAAGTACTTTTGGAGTGTAGTCACTGTTGTAATGTGGGAAACGCAGCAGACAATTTGCACACAGCAAGCTCCCACAAACAGCAATGTGATAATGACCAGATAATCTGTTTTTGTTATGTTGGTTGAGGGATAAATATTGGCCAGGACACCGGGGATAACTCCCCTACTCTTCGAAATAGTGCCATGGGATCTTTTACGTCCACCAGAGAGAGCAGACGGGGCCTCGGTTTAACGTCTCATCCGAAAGACGGCACCTCCGACAGTGGAAGTAAGCGGGTTCGGGCCGGGATTCAGTTTTTTAACACTTTAACCTCCCACCTGACCCCAACACACCCATTTTTGGGGATTAAAATTCCCTCCATTGTTTCACTGGAAGGTTCTGTCTTGAATTATTTTGAAATAGGTGTGTGAGCACTCCACAGCCCAGCCTAGCCATTCCACCTCTTTTAGCTCTTCTTTGGTATAAGGATGGTCGCCCTGTTGTGTTTGTCGCTGTGCTGTGCGCTACCTGGATCAGATTACAGGTGGCCAGAAACTTCAGGCAGCAATCTCAGACAACTTGGACTTTATTTATCCAGTTTTATTTCCTTCACCTCCTGAAGATGATGCTACGTGATCAAGATTTTTTTTTACAGAGAAACTGTCTTAGCTGTGAGATGCAATTCCCCAGAACATCAGTAGATATTTCAGAACATCCTGCATTCTCTTCGAATAAAAATGAAATTTGGCTTATTCAGTCACTGTAAGTCAGTGACCTTGGTCATGTGTGTGTCATGTATGAGTCGGTGTTCAGCAGGCTACTTGACCATGTGGGGGTGGGGGAGGCGGGGGGGTGTGGTCAGGGAGGTCACAGCCAAGCCTGAATCTGTCTTCCCTTCACACCCACCCACTTGGGTTACTAGATAGTGAATAGGAGCAGGTTGATAACACCGAATCCAGTTGTTATTCCCCTGCTGCCGCTTTGGCTGAAATCAGCCGCCTCAGCACAGATCGGGTATCAAGCCTGGGGACCAGGGCGCGGCGCCCCATCACGTGACATTTGGCAGGTGGTTAGTGTCAGCAGTGCCAAAGTGTGCTGTTCATGTTTGTTTAATAAATTGCTTCTGAGCACCTTCCATAAGCTGCACACGAATTGGCTGCAGGATAAGATCACACCCTTGGCACACATCACATCAGCACACACTAATACCGGACACATTGGTGGCTAACTGCTGTCATCATAATTCTGTCTTTACAACTGACTGATTCTTCATGACCCACAACTGCTTGCAAAATAAAAATATGTGATACTTGAGTACTGTATGGGATAATCTTACCGTAACTGAAATTCACATCAATACTCCAGGATTAATTGTACCTATTTCAAGGCGCCTGCGACTGATCTGAGCAATCGGTGCGTATTATGTATTTGTTGTTGTTTGCCCGACTGGTTTTTGCGACTCCTGCAACTCAACATTTTTAGGTACGATTTAAGTTGGTACATCAGAGTGCGGGCTGCAGATATCTTCAGTATCTCATTTTCAAAATATTCAGCTATGCCTTTAGCTCTTGCGTAAGGGACGGTTAGTTATATATCAAAATTAATTTGGATTTATTGATGTCCAGAGACAGTTAAACAGAGTTCACTTTAATCTATGATTCATATTTCACTGTTTGTGCCAAATGCCATAAATACACTAAAGAGCGGGGAATAGCTCCGTCTACTTCAACCCATCGAGAGGCATAGTATTTCTGGAAGATTTCTTCCCCCGGCTTGTGCGGGTTTTGATTTGCAGCCCTCAACGTGTGGAATCTATCAAAGGTTTGTTGTGTTACAGGGCTGTCGTGTATATATATCCCAGTGTATATTTTCATCCTGCAGCAATTGCACCATTTGTCGACTGTCAATAGGAGCAATTTCTTCTTGGTCATCTTCAATTTATGTGCGTGGACTTGAATGACAATTTTTTAAATATTTAAAAAACAAAATGCCAACTATCTGTCCTAAGGACAGTGACTCTAGTTGGGGCACAGTTACACTCTAGGTTTCAAACTGAGGGTCCCAGACTCTCGGGGGTCCATGAGGTCATCAGATTTATTGTATTCTTCTGTATTTGTTGATTTACTGGCAGGTCACTTCTGTGGCTGCACACTACCAAAAAAAAAAATGATTTCCTAATCTTTTCCTCTGGATAGCTGACAACTGTCTTTCGGATATTAGTTCAGAAAGTCCCCGGAACACGTCAACATCTGCGGGAGTCCCCCACACAAAAGCCTGAAAAGCGCTGCAGTTACACAGATGCTGGCAGCCCTCCAATACCTCACCCAAGGGGCCATCCTTCATCTGTAAGATAGCTAACGCAGGCGGGAGCATCACAGCTGAGGCCAGTCCTGCCACCAACCTATGCCTGCTCATTGTACACGTTCAAGCATGGACCCAATGCAATAGTAAGCAGGGAAGGCTGGCTAATTTCCAACCTGCCAGGTCAATTCTAATGCCCCATAAAGTGCATGGGCTAAGGTTAGCTAATTGAACGCAGACCAGATATCAGAGCTGGGTGCTTCCTAGTTTGCATGCTCAGTACTACGCCAAATGGTGCATTGATTTATTGAGCTATCAGGGGAGCTCCATTACCGTGTATATGTAAAATCTGCATTTAATTCCACCTCCCCTCTCCCTTCCAATAAGTCAGATTCCCGGTATACACAGTAGTCTGGTACAAAGGCTACTGCACTTGGCTGCCATGCGTTATTGTTGGAGTTTTACTTTGGATAAAAAGCTGTTTTATTTTGCTTCCCTTCGAGCTCTGCTTTCACTGCGGAGGGAAAAAAAAGTTTGTTTTGTTTTCAATCGTGCTTGATTCCAAAGTAGATTCATGATTGCAAAATTGCCTTTCAGCAAATGCTGTTCCGTGGATTTCTTTGATTTTATTTTTAACCTAGCAGCTTGTTGTATTTTTCCAATTCTTCATTCCAGATCTTCACACTGTAGCCTAGCTTAACAAGTCCCGGGAAACCATGTGCTGAGCATGCACATGAAAATGTTGTCATGACGTTGCAGACAGATGGTGCTGCACATTGTCTCCTACTCTTGTGTTGTATAACGCCCACGGGCATTGCTCCAAATTGCTTTTCCTCAGTTAAGGGTTCTTCGCTCCTCATCTCTCACTGCCAAATAAATTGAGGCAAAGTCTTGAGCCTCTCTGCAGTAATAGATTAGAATAGATAGACAAGAGTATCAAACATTCTCATTCTGGTAGTTAATCTGGCATGGTGCTGAGGACTTGACATCAATGCTGGGAATCAGAGGCTTCAGATTGTCAAATGGATGGTTCAGTGCATTTGACACTGTTGCTATCTTGCAGGAAATACAAGGCCAGCGAGCAGGTTAAAGGTCATTTCACCCATTCCAGAGCTGTTTCCTGGACAGCTCTTGATCAGGTTCCAATTGATAACACGTGTGGCTGCCACATGGAGTAATACTCACGCGTCATCGCTGCCCAGGTTTAACTGTAGCACATGACGGCCACTTGGGCAGGTCGGCATTATGACTGCTCTAAGAACATAAGAAATCGGAGCAGGAATAGGCCACTTGGCCCCTCGAGCCTGCTCCACCATTCAATAAGATCATGGCTGATCTTGGGCTAAAAGCCACTTCCCTGCCCTGCTCCCCATAACCCTTCACTCCCTCATCTTGCAAAAATTTGTCTATCTCCACCTTAAATGTATTTAATGACCCAGCCTCCACAGCTCTCTGGGGCAGAGAATTCCACAGATTTACGAACCTCTGAGAGAAGAAATTCCTCTCATCTCAGTTCTAAAAGGTCGACCCTTTATTCTAAAACTGTGCCCCCGCGTTCTAGATTTCCCCACGAGGGGAAACATCCTCTCTGCATCTACCTTGTTGTGTCCCCTCAGTATCTTATATGTTTCAATAAGATCACCTCTCATTCTTCTAAATTCCAATGAGTATAGGCCCAGCCTGCTCAACCTTTCTTCATAAGTCAACCCCCTCATCTCAGGAATCAACCGAGTGAATAGTCTCTGAACTGCCTCCATGCAAGTATATCCTTCCTTAAATAAGGAGACCAAAACTGTACGCAGTACTCAAGGTGTGGTCTCACCAATACCCTGTACAGTTGTAGCAGGACTTCCCTGCTTTTATACTCCAACCCCTTTGAAATAAAGGCCAACATTCCATTTGCCTTTTTGATTACTTGCTGTACCTGCATGCTAACTTTTTGTGTTTCATGCACAAGGACCCCCAGGTCCCTCTGAACTGTAACATTTTGTAATCTCTCTCCATTAAAATAATAATTTGCTTTTTTATTTTTCCTGCCAAAGTGGATAATCTCGCACTTTCCCACATTATACTCCATCTGCCAAATGTTTGCCCACTCGCTTAGCCTGTCTATATCCCTTTGCAGGTTCTTTGAGTCCTCTGACAACTTGCTTTCCCACCCAACTTTGTATCATCCGCAAACTTGGCTACATTACACTCGGTCCCTTCATCCAAGTCATTAATGTAGATTGTAAATAGTTGAGGCCCCAGCACTGATCCCTGTGGCACCCCACTAGTTACTGTTTGCCAACTGGAAAATGACCCATTTATCCTGACACTCTGCTTTCTGTTAGTTAGCCAATTCTCTATCTATGCTAATATATTACCCCCAATTCCGTGAGCTCTTATCTTATGCAGTAACCTTTTATGTGGCACCTTTTCGAATGCCTTCTGGAAATTCAAATACACCACATCCACTGGTTCACCTTTGTCCACCCTGCTCGTTACCTCCTCAAAGAACTTCAGCAAGTTTGTTAAACATGATTTCCCTTTCATAAAACCATGCTGACTCTGCTTGACTGCATTATGATTTTCCAAATGCCCTGCTATTGCTTCCTTAATGAAGGACTGCAGCATTTTCCCAATGACAGATGTTAGGCTAACTGGTCTATAGTTTCCTGCTTTCTGTCTCCCTCCTTTCTTAAATAGAGGTGTTACATTTGCGGTTTTCCAATCCGCTGGGACCTCTCCAGAGTCCAGGGAATTTTAGTATATTGCAACCAATGCATCCACTATCTCTGCAGCCACTTCTTTTAAGACTCTGGGATGCAGGCCATCTGGTCCAGGGGACTTGTCATCTTTTAGTCCCATTATTTTATCAAGTGCTATTTCCTTAGTGATAGTGATTGTCTTTAGTTTCCCCCATCCCTGTGGCCCCTTGATTATCCATTATTGGGATGTTGTTAGTGTCTTCTACCGTGAAGACAGATACAAAATATTTGTTCAGAGTCTCTGCCATTTCCCCGTTCCCTATTATTAATTCCCCAGTCTCATCCTCTAAGGGACCAACATTTACTTTAGCTACCCTCTTCCTTTTTATATACCTGTCGAAGCTCTTACTATCTGTTTTAATGTTTCTTGCCAGTTTACTCTCATAATTCATCTTCTCTCTCTGTATTTTTTTTAGCCAGTTTACTCTCACAATTCATCTTCTCTCTCTTATTTTTTTAGTCATCCTTTGCTGGTTTTTAAAAATTTCCCAATCCTCTGGTCTCCCACCAATCTTGGCAACATTTTATGCCTTCATTTTCAATTTGATACCATCCTTTACTTCCTTAGTTAGCCACGGATGGTGCTCCCTTCTCTTAAAATCTTTCTTTCTCACTGGAATATATTTTTGTTGAGAGTTATGAAATATCTCCTTAAATGTCCGCCACTGCATTTCAACTGTCTTATCCTTTAATTTATTTTTCCAGTCCACTTTAGCCAGTTCTACCCTCATGCCACTGTAATGGACTTTGTTTAAGATCAGGACACTGGTTTGAGATACAACTTTCTCACCCTCCAACTGAATTTGAAATTCAACCATGTTATGATCACTCTTTCCTAGAGGATCCTTTACTATGAGACCATTTATTAATTCTGTCTCATTTCATAGTAGCAGATCGAAGATAGCCTGCTCCCTGGTTGGTTCCATTACATACTGTTCCAGGAAACCATCCCGGATGCACTCCATGAACAACTCCTCAAGGCTACCATGGCCAATTTGATTTGTCCAATCAATATGGAGATTAAAATCACCCATGATTATTACCGTACCTTTTTTACAGGCCTCCATTATTTGTTGATTTATACTCTGTCCAACAGTATTGCTACTGTTCGGGGGCCTGTAGACTACGCCCACCAGAGACTTTTTCCCTTTATTATTTTTTATCTCCACCCAAACCGATTCTATATCTTGATCTTCTGAGCCAATATCACTTCTCACCACTGCACTGATCCCATCCTTTACCAACAAAGCCACCCCAGCTCCTTTTCCTTTCTGTCTATCCTTCCGAATTGTCAAATACCCTGGAATATTCAGTTCCCAGCCCTGATCACCTTGCAACCACGTCTCTGTAATGGCGATCGGATCATACCCATTTGTATCTATTTGTGCCCTCAACTCATCTATCTTGTTATGAATGCTGCGTGCATTCAGATACAGAGCTTTGAACTTTGTCTTTTTACCATTTCTCCTTGTTTTGGTCCCATTTTCTGTTGCACTCTTATTATTAAACATGCTATCCCTTCCTGTCACACTCTGGTTATTATTTCCCCCATCTCTATCCTGCTCTATTGCTTTCTCATTGACTTTTTAAATTCCCGCTCACCTGGATCCTCCCCCCCACTATTTAGTTTAAAGCCCTTTTAATTTAGCCCCTAGTTGCTCATACTCTCTCAGCAGAACCTCTTTCTTTGTCCTACCTATGTCATTGGTGCCTATGTGGACCATGACAACTGGACCCTCCCCCTCCCACTCCAAGTTTCTCTCCAGCCCAGAGGAGATGTCCTTAACCCTGGCACCGGGCAGGCAACACAGCCTTCAGGACTCACGCTCTCGGCTGCAGAGAACAGTATCTATCCCCCTAACTATACTGTCCCCTATCACTACAACATTTGTTTTTTACGCCCCCCACTGTGCTGCGGTCAGATTGCTCATCCTCCCTGCAGTCCCTGCCCTCGTCCACACAGGGAGCAAGAGTCTCATACCTGTTAGACAAGGCCAAGGGCTGAGGCTCCTCCATCACTGCCTCCTGGATCCCAATACCTGCCTCGCTTGTAGTCACACCCTCCTGTCCCTGACCATGGGCCAAATTGGAAGTAATTACTCTAGTGGGTGTGACTGCCTCCTGGAACTTAGTGTCCAGGTAATGCTCCCCCTCCCTAATGTGTCGCAGTGTCCGAAGCTCGGACTCCAGCTCATCAACTCTGAGCCGAGGTTCCTCGAGCAACCAACATTTGCTGCAGATGTGGTCGCCTTGGACCTCAATGGTGTCCACCAGCTCCCACATGCAACAACAACATCACATTGCCTGGCCTCCCATTTCAATTAATTAGTTTTAAAATTTAGAATTTAAAATTTGGAACACGTATATCTTTTAAGCTACACCAAGGCATATAAAATTAGACGCCCAAGTTTGGGAAAAAAAGCGAGAAATGTATAAATACTCACCAACCAATCACTTACCTGCTTTCTGGTGAAGTCACACTTCGATTACTTTTTACTTCTTTACACTCACCGGTCTGTTGTAGCCGCTCTCCTGGGCTCCCGCTGTTTATGTAGCTCCGAACTCTCGCTCTCTCCTGGGCTCCCGCTGTTTATGTAGCTCCGAACTCTCGCTCTCTCCTGGGCTCTCGCTGTTTTAGTAGCTCCGAACTCTCGCTCTCTCCTGGGCTCCCGCTGTTTTAGTAGCTCCGAACTCTCGCTCTCCTGGGCTCCCGCTGTTTTAGTAGCTCCGAACTCTCGCTCTCCTGGGCTCCCGCTGTTTTAGTAGCTCCGAACTCTCGCTCTCTCCTGGGCTCCCGCTGTTTATGTAGCTCCGAACTCTCGCTCTCCTGGGCTCCCGCTGTTTTAGTAGCTCCGAACTCTCGCTCTCTCCTGGGCTCCCGCTGTTTTAGTAGCTCCGAACTCTCGCTCTCTCCTGGGCTCCCGCTGTTTTAGTAGCTCCGAACTCTCGCTCTCTCCTGGGCTCCCGCTGTTTTAGTAGCTCCGAACTCTCGCTCTCCTGGGCTCCCGCTGTTTTAGTAGCTCCGAACTCTCGCTCTCTCCTGGGCTCCCGCTGTTTATGTAGCTCCGAACTCTCGCTCTCCTGGGCTCCCGCTGTTTTAGTAGCTCCGAACTCTCGCTCTCTCCTGGGCTCCCGCTGTTTTAGTAGCTCCGAACTCTCGCTCTCTCCTGGGCTCCCGCTGTTTATGTAGCTCCGAACTCTCGCTCTCTCCTGGGCTCCCGCTGTTTTAGTAGCTCCGAACTCTCGCTCTCTCCTGGGCTCCCACTGTGTTTTAGTAGCTCCGAACTCTCGCTCTCTCCTGGGCTCCCGCTGTTTATGTAGCTCCGAACTCTCGCTCTCTCCTGGGCTCCCGCTGTGTTTAGTAGCTCCGAACTCTCGCTCTCTCCTGGGCTCCCGCTGTTTTAGTAGCTCCGAGCTCTCGCTCTCTCCTGGGCTCCCGCTGTTTATGTAGCTCCGAACTCTCGCTCTCTCCTGGGCTCCTGCTGTTTTTGTACTGCTGAACTCTCGCTCTCTCCTGGGCTCCCGCTGTTTTAGTAGTTCCGAACTCTCGCTCTCTCCTGGGCTCCCGCTGTTTTAGTAGCTCCGAACTCTCGCTCTCTCCTGGGCTCCTGCTGTTTTAGTAGCTCCGAACTCTCGCTCTCCTGGGCTCCCGCTGTTTTAGTAGCTCCGAACTCTCGCTCTCTCCTGGGCTCCCGCTGTTTATGTAGCTCCGAACTCTCGCTCTCTCCTGGGCTCCCGCTGTGTTTAGTAGCTCCGAACTCTCGCTCTCTCCTGGGCTCCCGCTGTTTTAGTAGCTCCGAGCTCTCGCTCTCTCCTGGGCTCCCGCTGTTTATGTAGCTCCGAACTCTCGCTCTCTCCTGGGCTCCTGCTGTTTTTGTACTGCTGAACTCTCGCTCTCTCCTGGGCTCCCGCTGTTTTAGTAGTTCCGAACTCTCGCTCTCTCCTGGGCTCCCGCTGTTTTAGTAGCTCCGAACTCTCGCTCTCTCCTGGGCTCCTGCTGTTTATGTAGCTCCGAACTCTCGCTCTCTCCTGGGCTCCCGCTGTTTTTGTACTGCTGAACTCTCGCTCTCTCCTGGGCTCCCGCTGTTTTTGTACTGCTGAACTCTCGCTCTCTCCTGGGCTCCCGCTGTTTTTGTACTGCCGAACACTCGCTCTCTCCTGGGCTCCCGCTGTTTTTTGTAGCTCCGAACTCTCGCTCTCTCCTGGGCTCCCGCTGTTTATGTAGCTCCAAACTCTCGCTCTCTCCTGGGCTCCCACTGTGTTTAGTAGCTCCGAACTCTCGCTCTCTCCTGGGTCCCTCGCTGTTTTAGTAGCTCCGAACTCTCGCTCTCTCCTGGGCTCCCGCTGTTTTAGTAGCTCCGAACTCTCGCTCTCTCCTGGGCTCCCGCTGTTTATGTAGCTCCGAACTCTCGCTCTCTCCTGGGCTCCCGCTGTTTATGTAGCTCCAAACTCTCGCTCTCTCCTGGGCTCCCGCTGTTTATGTAGCTCCAAACTCTCGCTCTCTCCTGGGCTCCCACTGTGTTTAGTAGCTCCGAACTCTCGCTCTCTCCTGGGCTCCCGCTGTTTTAGTAGCTCCGAACTCTCGCTCTCTCCTGGGCTCCCGCTGTTTATGTAGCTCCGAACTCTCGCTCTCTCCTGGGCTCCCGCTGTGTTTTGTAGCTCCGAACTCTCACTCTCTCCTGGGCTCTCGCTGTTTTAGTAGCTCCGAACTCTCGCTCTCTCCTGGGCTCCCGCTGTTTATGTAGCTCCGAACTCTCGCTCTCTCCTGGGCTCCTGCTGTGTTTTGTAGCTCCGAACTCTCGCTCTCTCCTGGGCTCCCGCTGTGTTTTGTAGCTCCGAACTCTCGCTCTCCTGGGCTCCCGCTGTGTTTTGTAGCTCCGAACTCTCGCTCTCTCCTGGGCTCCCGCTGTGTTTTGTAGCTCCGAACTCTCGCTCTCTCCTGGGCTCCCGCTGTTTTTGTACTGCTGAACTCTCGCTCTCTCCTGGGCTCCCCCTGTGTTTTGTAGCTCCGAACTCTCGCTCTCTCCTGGGCTCCCGCTGTGTTTTGTAGCTCCGAACTCTCGCAGGGGCTTTCTCTCTCCTATATCTGAAGGACGTTGAATGAAGAAGAAAGATACATCACCTACCTGGTGGGAATTTCTTAATTTTCCAAATGTTTTGCATTCTCCATACACCACAATCCACACATCCATTCTCTCAGGTGTTGCAGAGTATTGTTTTGCAAGGAGGGTGGGGTTAGTTTTAAGTGATTAGCTAGTTGCAGTTTAGCTAAAGGCCAAAGTAAATCAGCAAGCACAATGGTGCAGGGACTTTATACATTGGCGACCATTTGTGACACCGCCTAGCTCCAAGATCTGATATCTTCAAGTATGTGTGCTCAGCACTTAGGTTCCTGTGAACCTACCAACAATATTCCCTCTAATTTTGGGGGGGTTCGCAGCCCCTTTAACGGCCCATTCAAATTTTCGTGCATAGGCGTTTTTTTCCCATTTAAAAGCCAGTGAGCGGCCTGCGCGGGACCTCCAGACCACTGCATAGCCGTGCAGCTTAACAGGAACGTTGCCTATCAAGCTAGTCTGTACTTCTGAAGAAGAAGAAAAGAAGAAGAGTGAGTATTCCTGGATGAGCAAAAATTTTCTCCAATTAAATATTAGGAAGACTGAAGCCATTGTTTTCGGTCCCCGCCACAAACTCTGTTCCCTAGCCACGGACTCCATCCCTCTCCCTAACATCTGTCTGAGGCTGAACCACACTGTTCGCAACCTTGGTGTCATATTTGACCCTGAAATGAGCTTCCGACCACACATCCGCAGCATAACAAAGACCGCCTACTTCCTCCTCCGTAACACCGCCCGTCTCCGCCCTTGCCTCACCTCATCTGCAGCTGAAACCCTCATCCATGCCTTTGTTACCGCTAGACTTGACTATTCCAATGCACTCCTGGCTGGCCTCCCACATTCCACCCTACGTAAACTTGAGGTCATCCAAAACTCGGCTACCCGTGTCCTAACTCGCACCAAGTCCCGTTCGCCCATCACCCCTGTGCTCGCTGACCTACATTGGCTCCCGGTTAAGCAGCGCCTCGATTTCAAAATTCTCATCCTTGTTTTCAGATCCCTCCAGGGCCTCGCCCCTCCCTATCTCTGTAATCTCCTTCAGCCCCACAACCCCCCCCCCCCCCCCGAGATATCTGCGCTACTCTAATTCTGCCCTCTTGAGCATCCCTGATTATAATCGCTCCACCATTGGTGGCCGTGGCTTCTGTTGCCTGGGCCCTAAGCTCTGGAATTCCCTGCCTAAACCTGTCCGCCTCGCTACCTCTCCCTCCTCCTTTAAGATGCTCCTTAAAACCTCCATTTTACTCCTGTGCAGCGCCGTGGGACATTTTACTACGTTAAAGGCGCTGTTGTTGTAGTGGACAGAAGATGCAAATAATTTAAAGATGACCTTATCTGGGTGATAATCAGTTTTATCTGCGCATTGCATTCACTTTCATTTTTTTTTCTCCTGTTGTGACTCATTCTTTAACATCTTGACAAATACACAGTCTTTCTTTGATTACTGTTCAATCTATTTGCCAGTTCTGGTGTTGGAAGACTGAGGTAAGAGCTTGGGCTTTTCATCCTTGCAGTTCTTTTAAACTTTGAAGTGTGACGTCTGAAGAGCAACTGGCTGAAAAGACACACAGACGTTGACACACACACACATGTACAACACACACATACGTAATACACATATACACGCAACATGTCCGGTTGTTGATGTTTCAGACATGTAACCATTTATCAGGTAGATAAATGCCTCCGACAGTTGAATCATAGAAATTACAGCACATTTTTTTTATTCGTTTATGGGATGTGGGCGTCGCCGGCAAGGCCAGCATTTATTGCCCATCCCTAATTGCCCGCGAGAAGGTGGTGGTGAGCCGCCGCCTTGAACCGCTGCAGTCCGTGTGGTGAAGGTACTCCCACAGTGCTGTTAGGGAGGGAATTCCAGGATTTTGACCCAGCGACGATGAAGGATCGGCGATATTCTTCTAAGTCAGGATGGTGTGTGACTTGGAGGGGAACTTGGAGGTGGTGGTGTTCCCATGCGTCTGCTGCCCTTGTCCTTCTAGGTGGAAGAGGTTGCGGGTTTGGGAGGTGCTGCCGAAGAAGCCTTGGCGAGTTGCTGCAGTGCATCTTGTAGATGGTACACACTGCAGCCATGGTACGCCGGTGGTGGAGGGAGTGAATGTTTAAGGTGGTGGATGGGGTGCCAATCAAGCGGGCTGCTTTGTCCTGGATGGTGTCGAGCTTCTTCAGTGTTGTTGGAGTTGCACTCATCCAGGCAAGTGGAGAGTATACCATCACACTCCTGACTTGTGCCTTGTAGATGGTAGAAAGGCTTTGGGGAGTCAGGAGGTGAGACACTTGCCGCAGAATACCTAGCCTCTGACCTGCTCTTGTTGCCACAGTATTTATGTGGCTGGTCCAGTTAAGTTTCTGGTCAATGGTGACCCCCAGGATGTTGATGGTGGGGGATTCGGCGATGGTAATGCCGTTGAATGTCATGGGGCGGTGTTTAGACTCTCGCTTGTTGGAGATAGTCATTGCCTGGCACTTCTGTGGCGCGAATGTTACCTGCCACTTATCAGCCCAAGCCTGAACATCTTTGTATCTAACTGCTACCATGATGGTTGAACAGATCATTAATTGTTGCTTATATACATATTAAAATTTTGTTTCAACAGCACGGATTTTCAGAAGAACAACCCTGTTCATAAGCTGACTGAAGAGGAGCTGTTGGCATTCACCTCCGTAAGTACTGCAGTCTCTTGTTGATTCTCCTTTCAGGCTGCGTGCTCTCTTCACTTGAGATTCTTCCTGAACAAACAGTGGCTGAAACTTTTCCAGCCCTTTTCCACATTATGTTTCCCTGTTGGGTGGATCCCCTAATTTACTAGGGTTGGTGGAATCTGAAAAATGTATGCAGGCCGAAAGTCTGAGCAGTGCACGGACAAAAACTGAAAAGTAATAATTATATTTTTCAGGAAATCGGCGCTGCCTTTGCAAGCTGACATTAGTCGGCAGTGGAAGTCATTGCCGCACTTTGTAACGCTTCATTTCTTTGGATGTAAATTGGTAGAGGAATCAAAGTTTGTTTTTTAAAAAAAAGGCTTTGTTCCAGAGTGAGATCAGGCCAGCTTCCACTATCTGGGGTTTGTGTCTCAATTGTTCCTTCTCGCAGTATTATTAGTGGGTATCATGGGAGATTATTTCTATCCTACAAAACAAACATTGATTTCATGTTCTCGGAAAGATCTCATGACCCCAATTTCTAGGCCTCTTGGGTCATACAGTGTGGTGCATGAAGTTACTCTTTGTCCCAGGATTCTAGCCGCAGATGTTTATCTTTTCTCCTTTCATTTTTATTATATTGCAACTTGGGGGAGGGTGTAAAAGAAGTGGCAAGTCTGAAGAATATTCCAGCAGTTAAAAGAACAAAATCATTTTTCGGATTGGTTTATTATTCGCCTTCAGGATATAAAATGTTTTTTCATTTTTAAAGTCTGCTCGTGTTGCATACAGTGGAGATGGTAGGCGCCCTGCCCCAAGACCTCCTTTTGTCACTTTACGATGGCCATTCGGAGGCATGTGACATGATGACTCTCCTTCCAGTTTTGCTCTGTCCACAGCAGTGTGGTTGAGATCAGGAACTCACTTGAGGGGGACTTTGAACCAGGCTCCCCTGCGGCCCTGCATATTGGTGATTCTGTGCAACTGTATCTCTGTAACCTCCTACAACCCTCCGAGATCGCTGCGCTCCTCCAAATCTGGCCTCGGAAGCATCCCTGATTTTCTTCGCTCCACCATTGGAGGCCGTGCTTCAGCTGCCTCGGCCCTTAACTCTGGAATTCCCTTCCTTAACCTCTCCTCTTCTCTACCTCTCCCTCACTCTTTATAATGCTCCTTTAAAACCTCTTTAACTGAGCTTTTGGTCACCATTCCTAACATCTACTTATGTGGCTCGGTGTCAAATTTTGTTTGATAGCGCTCGTGTGAAACGCCTTGGGACGTTTTACTACGTTAAAGGTGCTATATAAATGCAAGTTGTTGTCGTACTATCACCTAATTTTTCTAGGTACTGTACAACCTTCATTTATTTTGTATTAGGTTGGGTAGAAGTGTATAAACCTTGTTTCTTCTAATCATTAACAGAATTGAACAAGTATTGGGTGAAGCCCCAGCGTTTCTTTTGCTTGCATGCAAGTAAGAAAATTGACTTTGATAGCATTGGTATGACAATGTCCTTGGTGATATGTCCTTCCTGAATATCACTATTTTTGCTAGACTGAGCGTACTGCACTTGATGTCATGCACATTGTCACAACTAAAAACTGCCAGGGCTGCCCCAGACATTGTGCAATCACTCAAAAAGGTTGCCGGGAGGGCAAGAAATGTTTAAACGTGCACTTTAAACGCACCGTATAATATGTGTTGTCACTTTTATAATATACATAATCAACTTAAAAACAAGTTAGGAAACGACTGGTAAGGGCAAAACCGTTACTTATTTTTCCCTCTCCTTTATGAACAATGCTGTCGATTTTGCATCTTAATGCATTTTTTACACAGTAGGTTAAACAGAGAATTGCGAATGGGTGGGAGTGATCGCAGCTAAATGATTTGGAGTGAAATGGGCTGACGTTCAGGTGATTTTCTAAACCACGAGAACAAAACTGTACTCCAAAAATAGGATTTGTTTTTTTGTGGTCACCTTCACCCGTCTGTTATATAAGTAATGTTACACCAACGTCAGTGTTCTTGCTCAGGCCAACATCCCCAGCATCAAAGCTTTGACCACGCTCGATCAGCTCCAATGGACGGGCCACATCAACCGCATGCCCGATACGAGAATATCAAAACAAGCGCTCTACTCGGAGCTCCGACACGGCAAGAGAGCCCCAGGTGGGCAGAGGAAACGCTTCAAGGACACCCTCAAAGCCTCCTTGAAAAAGTGTAACATCCCCACCGACACCTGGGAATCCCTGGCCCAAGACCGCACAAAGTGGAGGAGAAGCATCCGGGAAGGCGCCGAACACCTCGAGTCTCGTCGCCGGGAGCAAGCGGAAGCCAAGCGCAAACAGCGGAAAGAGCGCACATCAACCCAAGCACCCCACCCACCCGCCCCTTCAACCACCATCTGCCCCACCTGTGACAGAGACTGTAGGTCCCGCATTGGACTCATCAGTCACCTGAGAACTCATTTTTAGTGTGGAAGCAAGTCATCCTCGTTTCCGATGGACCGCCTAAGAAGAGGAAGAAGAAGAAGTGTTATTTTTAATAACAATGATTAAACCTGACCTGTTGATGAGTGGAAGGCCACTCCCCTTCCCCCCACCCTTGCCCACCATGCCCTATCTCCAAATGTTATAGTTGGCATCAGTGACAAAGATGTGACATTCACTCTTCATGTAACATTGCAGTGGAGGAGAGGCAATGCTATTGAATTATTTAGGGGTACACAATACTGGCACAGCATATTGGAGCTCAAATACACTGAGAGTTAGGATGTTGGTTTGCCTTTGTTATTTTAACTTGTGCCACTGTGGAGCCAGGTCGAATTGGAGCCCAGACCCTCTCTTGCCATGGGAAGGAAAGTAAATATTGGAGGGTCACGTCACTGGAGGAGGTGCTCTTCTGCAAGTACCTAGCAGCTGATCACAGAGCAGTCCTGGTGAGACATGAGCCCAGGTGTTCTGATTGACAGTTTAACACCTGTCGGAAAATATAGGCTCAGGCCTGTAGCCTAGTCTCTTAGCTAAAGAATCTATGTCGTACGAGGAGATGGTCATCATATAGAAAACAAAATGGCAAATAAAAACAAATAGCAGTTTACATGTTTGTAGTTTTCGTTACACAAACCATTTCTTTTAAGTAAGATCCAATGTTTTTTGTGTAATATAGGCTTACATTGTTGAAATCTGTTATGGTGCCACTGTAAGTGTAAGTGTGGGAAGTGGTTTGATGTAATTTTAAGTCCTGAGAACCATGGGTGCTGTGAGAGAGGCACAGAATCAAATTTCAGCACCATCAATATATTGAGATCCAGCTTCCATTCATTTTATTGTTTTGCTGTACTTATGAACATGCCGAACTCTGTCTTTGTAGCATTACCCATGGGGATCAATTGTACATTTTTCATCTTCATCCCCTCCATGTAGTGGACTAAAAGCCGACAAATCCCCTGCACCTGAAGGCCTACATCCTAGGGTTCTAAATGAGGAGGCTGCAGAGATGGTGGATGCATTGGTTGTGATCTTCCAAAATTCCCTAGATTCAGGAACGGTCCCAGCGGATTGCAAGGCAGCAAATGTAACCCCGCTGTTCAAGAAAGGAGGGAGAGAGAAAACAAGGAACTACAGGCCAGTTAGCCTGACATCAGTTATTTGGAAAATGCTGGAATCCATTATTAAGGAAGTGGTAACAGGGCACTTAGGGGGAAAAATTCAGTTGGTTTGCACCTCCCGTTAGCACCTTAAGAGGGCGCTAATGGAGCGCAAAGCAACTAGCGCCCGTGGGCGGCGATGTTTGCGCAGCTCACGAAATTAACGAGACATTTTGCGGCGGCGCTAAGCACTACCGCCACGATCTCCTGCGCCGGCAGATCGTGACGTCAGTCGAGTGTGTAACGTCCTGGTAGCACCCCGGACCGGATATTGAGTGGTGCCCCCTGCCTTACCACCTGCTGCTAGCAATGACAGGTTGAGGGGAGCGTTTTGCAGTCAGGAAGAGACTGGGGGAGCGCTATTTAAAAGCGACCGCTTCCTGCCTTTTTTTGTTGGCGGCATTTTTGCACCACGCATTCTGAGAGAGAGAGAGAGAGACTTCTGGAGAGATTCAACGTTGTGTGAAGGAGTTTTGGGTACTGAGCAGCACTTTGCAGGTTCATTTTGATTTGCCCTTCCTTGTTTCGATTTAGAAGAGACTACGGGGGCTGCACTCTGAGCTCTTTCCCATGGCCTCTCCACTGTTCTTTACAGCAAATTTGATGTACAGGTCTCTCCAGGCCAAGATTCAAGGCTGCAATGAGCAGGATGTGGATGGAAAGCAAGATCAACCCTCCCCTTTAAGAACTGGCCGGCGCCATTGTGTCTGTGTTCCATTGCTGACTGACATCACATGAGCTTCGCCAGCGCTCTGAGGTAGCGCCTCGCTCCTCGGTCTTTGCGCCTTAAGACAGGTGTGTAGCGCCTGATTTAGCTCTCCAATCACCTCCAGGGGCGATAAAAGCCAAGTTTGCAGTCGGAGGCGATAATTAGCGCCAGGCGCTAATCTTTGCGCCCGGCCGATAATTGCGCCCCAAATGGGGCGATACTGAATTTCTCCCCCTCAGAAAATCATAACATGATTAGGCAGAGTCAACATGGTTTTATGAAAGGTAAATCATGTTTGACAAATTTATTAGTTTTTTTAGGATGTAACTAGCAGGGTAGATAAAGGGGAACCAGTGGATGTAGTATATTTGGATTTCCAAAAGGCATTCGATAAGGTGCCACATAAAAAGTTGTTCAGCACGATAAGGGCACATGGGGTTGGGAGTAATGTATTAGCATGGATTGAGGATTGGTTAATAGATAGGAAACAGAGAGTAGGGATAAACAGAACATTTTCAGATTGGCAGGCTGTAACTAGTGGGGTGCCGCAAGGATCAGTGCTTCGGGCCTCAGCTATTTACAATCTATATCAATGACTTAGATGAAGGGACCAAGTGCAATGTATCTAAGTTTGCTGACGATACAAAGCTAGGTGGAAAAGTTAGATGTGAGGAAGACGCAAGAAGCCTGCAAAGGGATATAGACAGGTTAAGTGAGTGGGCAATAAGGTGGCAGATGGAGTATAATGTGGGGAAATGTGAGGTTATTCACTTTGGTAGGAAGAATAGAAAAACAGAATAGGCCTGAATTTGTGGTCGGAGGCTTCCCACGGCGACTTGCGCTCCTGGGCCTCTCCGGGAACGCGCGGGTAGAGGCACACGTATCGGTTCGCAAGCGCCCCTGGGATCACGTGGGCTGGTCCAACCAATAAAGGAAAGGGATCCCCATTCCTGCTTATGGGGATTCCGTTTTCATATGTAGCATGAATGGGGATCACATCCTAAACACAATTACACACCAATTAAATTTTTAAAAATACATATTTAAAGTTAATTAAAATACCATTTAATTAAACATTTAAAACAAAAATTAAATTTTTTGGAAAATAAATTTAAATGTTTTAAAGGGGCTAAAAATAACCGTAACTTATTTTACAGGTGTTTTAATGTGTAAATAATTTTTTAAATAATTTTTATATTCATTTAAACTCTTACGCTGGTAAAAGCAGGCCTTACGCCTGCTTTTACCAGGCGTAACAGTTTCACGGGCATTCACTGGGCAGTAGTTGGCCAAATAGCCCAACTCTGCGCCTGCGGATGTCCTTTTCCCGGGGATGCATTGGATCTCTAAAGAAGATTCTGCCGCGGCCCATACGCACCATGTACGCAACCGTAGGGGCCGCAAAATACGGGCCATGATTTTTTAAATGGTGAGAAACTATTAAATGTTGGTGTTCAGAGAGATTTAGGTGTCCTAGTACAAGAAACACAGAGAGTTAGCATGCAGGTACAGGAAGCATTTAGGAAAGCAAATGGCATGTTGGCCTTTATTGCTAGAGGGTTGGTGTACAAGAGTAAGGAAGTCTTGCTACCATTGCACAGGGCTCTGGTGAGACCACACCTGGAGTACTGTGCACAGTTTTGGTCTCCTTATTTATGGAAGGATATACTTGCCTTAGAGGCAGTGCAAGGAAGGTTCACTAGATTGATTCCTGGGATGAGAGGGTTGTCCTATGAGGAGAGATTGAGTAGATTGGACCTATACTCTCTGGAGTTTAGAAGAATGAGAGGTGATCTCATTGAAACATATAAGATTTTGAAGGGGATTGACAGGGTAGATGCTGAGAGATTGTTTCCCCCGGCTGGAGTGTCTAGAACTAGGGGGCATAGTCTCAGGATAAGGGGCCGGCCATTTAAGACTGAGATGAGGAGGAATTTCTTCACTCAGAGGGTTGTGAATCTTTGGAATTCTCTGCCCCAAAGGGCTGTGATGCTGAGTCTTTGAGTATATTCAAGGCTGAGATAGATAGATTTTTGGATTCCAGAGGAATCAAGGGATATGGAGATTGGGCAGGAACGTGGAGTTGAGGTCGATGATCAGCCATGATCTTATTGAATGGCGGAGCAGGCTCAAGAGGCCGTATGGCCTACTCCTGCTCCTAATTCTTATGTTCTTATGTAGTCAGTGTGTGGAATAGCCTTCTTAGTAAGGTAGTGGAGGCAAAAACCTTGGAACCATTTAAAGATCTGTACTATGATAAAGGGACTGGATGTGCAAATCACCAGCCTCGTTTGTGTCAGCCTTACAATCTTTGGAAAGTGCATTATTCTATAATGCTGTTTCTGGTCTGCTTGCGTTGTATTTACGGTACTGGTCCCATTATATTTTTTAAATATATAGCATTGCCTTTTTGTGTCTCCTGCCATTAACGGTCAGGTCAGGTTGATAAAATCTCAATGATTTATAAATTTGCTTTATTTCGGTGGCGTCTGCAAATCTCCTTGACAATGTGATTAATTTTGAGTCTTTCACTGGAGGAACAATTCATTCCGTTACAAATAAAACCTTCATAAAGGCTAATTTAGCAGCATAAAACGCTCAGGCTCAATTTGCACAAATGCTCTTTAAGACACCGTGCACTTGTGTATTGTTTAAAGTTCGGAAAACATTTTGTATATCGCCGGCTCCCTTTTTTTGAAATGGTGATAAAATTTGACATGGCAAAAATTGGGGTCAGATGTGATGTGTTCATTAAAATTCCCTGGCATGGGGAATTGAACTGCAAGACAAATACCATGTTTCATGGACTATTGTAGAACAAGTACAAACCGTACATATCTTGGCAGGCATTTTATTGTTTGGTGGCCTCAACCTTATAACTATCATAAATTAAAAGTCATGATCAAAGCGTCTGCCCCGAGGCAGAAAAGCCTGCTTCGCTTTGCGGAGGGAAAAGTGGTCACTTCTGAGAAACTGTCCCACTGCGATGAACCTTGAGGGACAAAACTGCATGTTCTCGTAAGTTAAATGACGTTTCACCAACACAATGGAAGGGTTATGCCCTCTGACCTGCTCTCATTTTTCTAATCAAAGGGTTTAAAACAGCCAGTTTTTAAATTGTCTATTTACGCTACAGACTCGTACAGCAGTGAAAGAGTAACTTACTAAAGCAAATTTTAAGGCAGAATAGGGAGAAGCTGAGTAAGGAGTAATACTTAGAACTATGGGCCATGATGTGGAGATGCCGGTGTTGGACTGGGGTGGACAAATGTGAGAAGTCGCACAACACCAGGTTATAGTCCGACAGCTTTATTTGAAATCACAAGCTTTGGGAGCGCTGCTCCTTCGTCAGGTGAAGTGCTGACGAAGGAGCAGCCGCTCCGAAAGCTTGTGATTTCAAATAAAGCTGTTGGACTATAACCTGGTGTTGTGCGACTTCTCACATAAAACTATGGGGGGGTGGGGGAGAAACTGCAAAGTAAAATTGAGTAAAATCACTTTGAAAGTGTTGGAACAATGGCAGAGGTTCTGCTTGAGGGTAACTTCATGATGATTCTTCTGTTCTCTTGGGACCAGTTTGCCAATCTTGACTTCTTCATAGAGGCCTTGCTTTGTTCTTCTATCTTCACACATTCTGCTAAAGCTTTTCTCAGCTGTGCCTAGATCGGAGTAGACTTGATACCATGAAACACTGTGCAAGTGAGTATCTCAGTGTTTGGGATTTTGCCTTGGCATTTTACGTTCAAGGTGGCATGAAGCCATAATAAGTAGAACTTAGTCAGTACATATTTCACAATCGTAAAATAGGGTAGAGATGACTACATTTTCTGATACTTCCTTTGTGCATTAGTTTTAACAAACGTATGTAAATATGTTTGAATTTTTTGAGGAGGTAACAAGGAGGGTTGATGAGGGTAGTGCGTTTGATGTAGTCTATGTGGATTTTAGAAAGGCTTTTGATAAGGTCCTGCATGGCAGACTGGTCACGAAAGTAAAAGCCCATGAGATCCAAGGCAAAGTGGCAAGTTGGATCCGAAATTGGCTCAGAGGCAGGAAACAAAGGGTAATGGTCGAAGGGTATTTTTGTGACTGGAAGTCTGTTTCCAGTGGGGTTCCGCAGGGCTCAGTACTGGGTCCTTTGCTTTTTGTGGTATATATCAATGATTTGGACTTGAATGTAGGAAGTATGATTAAGAAGTTTGCAGATGATAGAAAAATTGGCCGTGTGGTTGATAATGAAGAAAAAAGCTGCAGACTGCAGGAAGATATCAATGGACTGGTCAGGTGGGCAGAACAGTGGCAAATGGAATTCAATCCGGAGAAGTGTGAGGTAATGCATTTGGGGAGGGCTAACAAGGCAGGGGAATAAACAATAAATGGTAGGACACTGAGAAGTGCAGAGGATCAGAGGGACCTTGGAGTGCATGTCCACAGATCTCTGAAGGTAGCAGGACAGATAGATAGGGTGGTTAAGAAGGCATACGAGATACTTGCCTTTATTAGCCGAGGCATAGAATATAAGAGCAGGCAGGTTATGCTTGAACTGTATAAAACACTAGTTAGGCCTCAGCTAGAGTACTGCATGCAGTTCTGGTCACCACATTACAGGAAGGATGTGATTGCACTAGAGAGGGTACAGAGGAGATTTACGAGGATGTTGCTTGGGCTGGGGAATTTTAGCTATGAGGAAAGATTGGATAGGCTGGGGATGTTTTCTTTGGAACAGAGGAGGCTGAGGTGTATAAAATTATGAGGGGCCTAGATAGAGTGAATAGGAAGGACCTATTTCCCTTAGCAGAGGGATCGATAACCAGGGAGCATAGATTTAAAGTAATTGGTAGGAGGTTTAGAAACAGAAAAATAGGAGCAGGAGTAGGCCATTTGGCCCTTTGAGCCTGCTCCGCCATTCAATATGATCATGGCTGATCCTCTATCTCAATACCATATTCCCGTTCTCTCCCCATACCCCTTGATGCCTTTTGTGTCTAGAAATCTATCTATCTCCTTCTTAAATATATTCAATGACTTGGCCTCCACAGCCTTCTGTGGTAGAGAATTCCACAGGTTCACCACCCTCTGAGTGAAGAAATTTCTCCTCATCTCAGTCCTAAATGTCCTACCCTGTATCCTGAGACTGACTTTTCAGCAAAGGGCGGAAAACATTGGTGGGAGTTGTGTATAGGTCACCAAACAGTAGTGGTAATGTAGGGCACAGTATCAATCAAGAAATTAGAAGTGCATGTAACAAGGGCAATACGGTAATCATGGGGGACTTTAATCTACATATTGACTGGGCAAATCAAATTACCACTAATGGTGTGGAGGACGAATTCTTGGAATGCATGCGAGATGGTTTCCTGGATCAGTATGTGGAGGAACCAACCAGGGAACAGGCTATTCTGGATCTGGTACTGTGTAATGATAAAGGGCTAATCAATAATCTTGTGGTAAAGAGGCCTTTAGGGACAAGTGACCATAATATGATTGAATTTTACATTAAGTTTGAGAGTGATGTAGTCCAATCTGAAACTAAGGTCTTCAATCTAAACAGAGGAAACTACAAGGGTATGAGGGACAAGTTGGCCATGGTAGATTGGGAGACTACACTAAAAGGTATGAAGGTGGACATACAATGGCTAACATTCAAGGAAATAATGCATCATTTGCAACAAACATATATTCCTCTAGGGCATAAAAACCCAAAAGGAAAAGTGATCCAACCATGGCTAACAAAAGAAATTAAAGCTAGTATTAAGTCAAAGGAGGAAGCTTATAAAGTTGCCAGAAAAAGCGGTCAGCCTGAGATTGGGATCTTTTTAGAAATCAGCAAAGGGGGACCAAGAAATTGATAAAGAAAGGGAAAATGGAATATGAGCACAAATGAGCGAAAAATATAAAAACAGATTGTAAAAGGTTCTATAGGTATGTGAAAAGGAAAAGACTGGCGAAGGTAAATGTAGGCCCTTTACAGTAAGAGACGGGAGAATTTATAATGGGGAATGAGGAAATGGCAGAGAAATTAAATAAATACTTTGTTTCTGTCTTCACGGAGGAAGACACCAAAAACCTCCCAGAAATACGAGAAAACCAAGGGTGTGGCGAGAATGAGGAACTTAAAGAAATTATTATTAGTAAAAAAACAGTACTAGCAAAATTAATGGGACTAAAAGTCGATAAATCCCAAGGACCGGATGACCTACATCCTAGGGTTTTGAAAGAGGTGGCCATTGGGATAGTGGATGCATTGGTTGTCATCTTCCAAAATTCTATAGATTCTGGAACAGTTCCTGCAGATTGGAGGATAGCAAATGTAACCCCCCTATTTAAGAAAGGAGGGAGAGAGAAAACGGGGAACTACAGACCTGTTAGCCTCACATCAGTAGTTGGGAAAATGCTGGAATCTATTATAAAGGATGCAATAACTGGGCACTTAGAAACTAATAGTAAGATTGGGCAGAGCCAACATGGATTTATGAAAGGGAAATCCTGTTTGACAAACCTATTGGAGTTCTTTGAGGATGTAACTAGTGGAGTAGACAAAGGGGAACCAGTAGATTTGGTGTATTTGGATTTTCAGAAGGCCTTCGATAAGGTCCCACACAAGAGGTTGGTGAACAAAATTAGGGCACATGGAATTGGGGGTAATATACTAGCATGGATTGAGAATTGGTTAACAGACAGAAAACAAAGAGTAGGGATAAACGGGTCTTTTTCAGGATGGCAGGCAGTGACTAGTGGGGTACCGCAAGGATCGGTGCTTGGGCCCCAGCTATTCATAATCTATATCAATGATTTGGATGAGGGGACTAAAGGTAACACTTCCAAATTTGCTGATGCTACAAAGCTAGGTGGCAGTGTCAGTTGTGAAGAGGATGTGAAGAGGCTTCAGGGGGATCTCGACAGGCTCAGTGAGTGGGCGAGAACATGGCAGATGGAATATAATGTGGATAAATGTGAAGTTATCCACTTTGGTAGAAAAAACAGAAAGGCAGAGTATTTCCTAAATGGTGAAAGATTGGG
Source organism: Squalus acanthias (assembly GCA_030390025.1). Classification (NCBI taxonomy): domain Eukaryota; kingdom Metazoa; phylum Chordata; class Chondrichthyes; order Squaliformes; family Squalidae; genus Squalus; species Squalus acanthias. The sequence goes on along the minus strand of CM059436.1, from coordinate 17,003,034 downwards.
GAATGCAGATGCTCAAAGGGACCTGGGTGCCCTTGTACATGAGTCACTGAAAGTGAATGTGCAGGTGCAGCAAGCCATTAGGAAGGCAAATGGTATCCTGGCCTTCATTACAAGAGGATTTGAGTACAGGAGTAAAGAAGTCTTACTCCAATTATATAGGGCCTTGGTGAGATCACACTTGGAGTACTGTGTACAATTATGGTCTCCTTACCTAAGGAAGGATATGCTTGCCATAGAGGAAGTGCAACGAAGGTTCACGAGATTGATTCCTGGGATGGCGGGACTGTCGTATGAGAAGAGATTGAGTAAACTGGGCCTGTATTCTCTTGAATTCAGAAGAATGAGAGGGGATCTCATTGAAGCATACAAAATTATTACAGGGCTTGATAGGATGGATGCTGGGAGAATGTTTCCCTGAGCTGGGGAGTCTAGAACCAGGGGCCACAGCCTCAAGATAAAGGGTAGGCCATTCAGGACTGAGATGAGAAGAAATTTCTTCACACAGAGAGTGGTGAATCTTTGAATTCTCTACCCCAGAGGGCTGTGGAGGCTCAGTCATTGGTTATATTCAAAACAACTAAACATCCATAAGACAAAGGTCCTCTACCAACCTGCATCCGCCACACAGTACTGCCCCCCTGCTGATCAAAATTCACGACAAGGCCTTGGACAACGTTGACCACTTTCCATACCTCGGGAGCCTACTGTCAACAAGGGCAGACGTCGACGACGAAGTCCAACACCGCCTTCAGTGTGCCAGTGCAGCCTTCGGTCGCCTGAGGAAGAGAGTGTTTGAAGACCAGGACCTCAAACCCGGCACTAAGCTCATGGTCTACAGAGCAGCAGTGATACCCGCCCTGCTGTATGCCTCAGAGACAAGGACCATATACAGCAGGCACCTCAAAGCACTGGAGAGGTACCACCAACGCTGCCTCCGCAAGATCCTGCAAATCCATTGGCAGGATAGGCGCACCAACGTCAGTGTTCTTGCTCAGGCCAACATCCCCAGCATTGAAGCTTTGACCACGCTCAATCAGCTCCGATGGACGGGTCACATTGTCCGCATGCCCGATACGAGTCTCCCAAAACAAGCGCTCTACTCGGAGCTCCGGCACGGCACGAGAGCCCCAGGTGGGCAGAGGAAACGCTTCAAGGACACCCTCAAAGCCTCCTTGAAAAAGTGTAACAACCCCACCGACACCTGGGAATCCCTGGCCCAAGACCGCACAAAGTGGAGGAGAAGCATCCGGGAAGGCGCCGAACACCTCGAGTCTCTTCGCCGGGAGCAAGCGGAAGCCAAGTGCAGGCAGCGCAAGGAGCGCACGTCAACCCAAACACCCCACCCACCTGCCCATTCAACCACCGTCTGCCCCACCTGTGACAGAGACTGTAGGTCCCGCATTGGACTCAGCAGTCACCTGCGAACTCATTTTTAATGTGGAAGCAAGTCATCCTCGGTTCCGAGGGACTGCCTAAGAAGAGAAGATATTCAAAACAGAAGTCGATAGATTTCTGACTAGTAAAGGCATCAAGGGATATGGCGATAGGGCCGGTGAATGGAGTTGAAGCAGATGAATGGAGTTGAAGCAGAAGATCAGCCATGATCTTATTGAATGGCGGAGCAGGCTCGAAGGGCCGAATGGCCTACTCCTGCTCCTAGTTCTTATGTGACAAATTTAGAGGGGATTTGAGGAGAAATTTTTTCACCCAGAGGGTGGTGGGGGTCTGGAACTCACTGCCTGATAGGGTGGTAGAGGCAGAGACCCTCATCACATTTAAAAAGTACTTGAATATGCACTTGAAGTGCTGTAACCTACAAGGATACGGACCAAGAGCTGGAAAGTGGGATTAGGCTGGATAGCTCTTTGTCGGCCGGCATGGACAAGATGGGCCGAATGGCCTCCTTCTGCGATTTCTATGATTCTATGTTAACTAATGCACAGAAAAAATATCAGTTTTTTTTTAATTAGTGATGTACACAAAACAAAATAGATGTGTGTGGGGAAATGGGAAGTAGAAGGAGACTGTAGAAACCAAGAGATGTAGAACTATGGGAAAGGGATAAAAGGAAAACCGGAATGCTGGAAACTTACAGTAAGAACAGGAAAGTTTGGAAATCAACAGAAGCTCAGTTAGCAAAGAAAAGAAAAAGGTTAATGTTTTGGATGGAAATCACTCAGTTCCAGCATTTTAAAATGTTGTTTTGTCTGAGAAGAGAAATGGATAAAAATGCAATCGAAAACTTGAGCAGTATTTAAAGAAGTCAATTAGTAACAAAACCAAACTAAGGTGGGGGAGAGGAAATTAAGAATAGATAAAGCAGAAGATAATGCTGTGACTTGTCATACAGCCCTTGCATCACAGGTACCTGAATTTGCGTTTAACCCAGACTGATGATATGAACACAAAAGCAAAATACTGCGGATGCTGGAAATCTGAAATAAAAACAGAAAATGCTGGAAATACTCAGCAGGTCAGGCAGCATCTGTGGAGCGAGAAACAGAGTTAACGTTTCAGATCGACGACCCTTCGTCAGAACATCTCTGAACGTCTCTGCTGGCTATTACATTGTTATGAAAAATGAGCTTGGGGAACTTGAACCGATTTTAAGACTGGGTGAGCCCACAGCAACAAAAAAAACTGCCCATAATTTGGCAAAGGGTTATTAGTCTCACTGTGGATGCCACAATAATGGCTGATGATGGAATTGGAAAAGTTACATTGATTCAGTAGTGGTGCTTTTTGGAAGTTGAGGTTAAACCACTTTGCTCAGCATCTGTTAGGACTTGGGAGCGCTTGATGCCAACACAGCGTAGTAAAGGTAGAGCACCATTTCATTCTCCATCACTGATGCCCCTCAGCATGTTGAGCACAGAAAATTGCTAAAATTTGTAATCACGCCAGCAGTGTCCTTAAGAGGTGCCCCCACGTCTCTAGTGCTTGCTAAATAGTGCCCACCCCAGATATATCTAACCTGACTGAGGTGTACTGAATAATGGGCCAGAAATTCGGTTTTCCGGCTTCCTGCGGGTGCAAGCATCGCGCGCGTACTTGCCCACCGCGCCTGCAGTTGTGCTTTGGGCCCACGAGGACTTCGGGTCCTGGGCCTCCTCCAGCTGCCGGCGCGTAGTGCTTGCGTATCCCAGGGACGCAGTTAGTTCGAAGCGTCCCCTGGGATCACGTGGGCCATGGAGAGCCAATCCTAGCAGGGCATTTTCAGTCATAGATTTGACAGGAAGACCTGTCAAATCTATGAATAGAGATCGGCCCCAAAACCACTTAAACTTCAAATAATTTTTTTTTTAATCACATTTTTAAAATAACTATAAGTTAAATAAATTAACTACTTTAAACAAAAATTTAAATTTTTGAAAAAATTAAAATACTTTTTAACGGTGCTAAAAATAAACTTACCTTTCTTTAAAGTATCTAAAAAAGATAAACCTGTTGAAAAATGTTTTAAACAGTAATTAATTAACCACTTACCTTGTTGAAAACGGGTCTTGCGCCTCCTTTTTAAAAGCGCAGCTTCTTCAATACTTACCTTCTCAGAGAAACCTGAAAAAAACCCGAAGTTCGCTGCGTGCGCGCAGCCTCTCCCGCGCACGCGGTTCACCTCTGAACTCCTCCCTTCACGAGACTGGAAGTTCCGGTTTCCCGCGCATGCGCAGTGCATGCAGGAAACCGGCACTTCAAGTGGCCTTACGGGTGAGTACACAGCGCGTACTCACCCGACAAGCGCCGAATTTCTGGGCCAATGTCACTTCAGTCATGCCAGTCAAGATAGACTGGTTACACACAACCTCTGATTTGCTCTAAAGCTCTGAGAAGCCTGCAACTGCAGGGGCATTCACATGACCCATCACATGGTGGTGCTCCAAGTCTTGGAAAATGCCAGGCATCGGGTCACTGCGCACGCATTATGTGAATAATGCATATTTTCCTAGCACAAGAGGTTGAGCTTGTCTTTGTAGGCAGTTACAGGTTTTTGTAATGTCTTAGATTTGTGGGGTGTTAGATTCCATGTTAATCTACTGCTGTCGGTTAGGTCTTCATGCACTTGACACTGTCGGAGGTGCATCGGATTTGACTGGTATTTAACGCAGCTCGGCGTGTACATCGAGGCTGAAAAATCTGGGTTTATATTTCTGGTGATGTGTGTATCGTAAAATGATCAGTTAGGAGCAGTAGGATTCCTTCACTCTCACTGGACTTCAGGAAATGTTCACGGTTCTTTTTCCTTCTCCAGTTTTCCTTTGAAATTTTCCCCCTCGTCTTCAGGCGGCAATGACCAACATTGGAGCGTGGTTCCAAGAGCAGGGTTCACACTCTAGTTAAATATGCGAGTCTGAAGCTCACCCCACGCACGCACTTTCATCGGGGATGCTGTGGAAGTTGCTCGAGTCCCTGTCGATTCCAGTGTCTCGGCAAGTATTTGAAGGAGAAAAATCAGCCAGGGTCTCCGCTGCTGGTCACTGCACAGTGAGCACTGCTGGAAAGGGCATGAGGTGAGAACAGGATTGACTAAAATGACCAAATGGAGCATCCAGCCATGCAAATGTTTTTTGAGCTTTTGTTTGTTCTGCAGTGCCATGTCACAAAGAAATGATTGTATTTATATTGGGCCGAAAATTGATCCCGGGACGCGAGAGTACGCACTGCGTACTCTCGCGTATTCCCACTCCAATTGCCGGTTTTCTGCATGCCCTGCGCATGCGCTGAAAACTGGCAATTGCTCTTCTGAAAAGGGGGCGGGTCCTCGGTGCATCGCGTGCGCGCTACAGGCTGCGCGCACGCTGTGCACTTCATGCTTTGGACGCGCAGGTAAGTACGGAAGATTTTGGAAATGTAAAAAGGAGGAGTAAGACCCACTTTTAAGAAGGTAAGTAGTGAATTAAGTATTTTTTTGAATTTTTTTTAACAGGTATATCTTTTTTAGAGACTTTAAAGACAGGTAAGTTTATTTTTATAACTTTTTAAAAGATTTTAAATTTTTTCAAAAATTTAATTTTTTATTTAAAATGGTTAATTTAATTAACTATACTTATTTTATTAATGTGATGGTTTTTTAAAAAATTTAATTGAGGTTTAGCTGTTATTTTGGGGGGGTGTAAGATTCATAGATTTCACAGCCGTGCTGTGAAACTTATGAATGGAAGATGGTGTGCTGCCATTGGCTCTAACTGAGTCACGTGATCCCACAGCTCGCACGAATTCACTACGCCGCTGGGATACGCAAGCACTGCCCAGCTGATGTCTAGAACATCAAGTTCGTGCGAGCTGGATCTGAAAAAGCACAAGCGAGGTGAGAGATCGCGGGGAAGCCTTACCCCCGCGGGAACAGAGCGAGATCAATTTCTGGGCCATAGTACTTTATAACATCTCTCTGAAACATACCATGAAGTGCTTCACAAACAATGAAATACTTTGAAGTGCGGTCAAGGTTGCTGTATAGGCGTGCACGGCAGCCGTTTTTTTACACAGCAAGATCCCACAAACAACAATGAAAATGAACGAACAATTCACGTATTTTTGATGGCAGTGTTTCAGGGAATAATTTTGACAGATAGCAGCAGAACTCCCTGCTCTTCTTTAAACAGGGCCATGGATTCTTTAAAATTCACCCTGAATCCCTGGAACCAGTAAGATAGGGCCTTAGTTTAATACGTCATTTGACGGATGGCAACTGTGACAATCAATCCAGCACTTCCTCAGAACTGCATTCATCGTGTTAAACCGGGTTAAGTGATTGAGTCCTGGAGTGCAGTTTGAACCCGCAATCTCCTGACTCAGAGGTCAACAGCAACAACAATTTGCATTTATATAGCACCTTTAACGTAGTAAAATATCCCAAGGTGCATCACAGGAGCGTTATCAAACAAAATTTGACACCGAGCCACATGAAGAGATATTAGAGGTAGGTTTTAAGGAGTGACTTAAAGGAGGAGAAAGAGGCGGAGAAGTTTAGAGAGGGAATTCCTGACATTAGGGCCTAGGCAGCCGAAGGCATGGCTGCCAATGGTGGAGTGAAGGAAATCAGGTATGTGCAAGAGGCCACAATTGGAGAAGCGCAGCAGAGTTTTGGTTGAGCTCAAGTGTACGTAGGTTGGTAGGTGTGAGGCCAGCCAGGAGAGCATTGGAATAGTCAGAATGCTGCCACTGAGCCAGACTGTCACTGTAGCACGTTGTTATAAAACTGGAGAAAATGGTGTCTTTGTAGTGTGTTCTGAAGCTGTTGTGTGCGTGAGCAGGCATCTATCCAGCCTACACGTAGGTGCTGAAATCTGCAGGCTGGTTAGATGGTTGTCCTGCACTCAGCACAGGCCCACTTTGCTGTCTGAAAAGTATAGAATAGAATCATAGCATGGTTACAGCACAGAAGGAGGCCATTCGGCCCGTCGAGCCCATGCCGGCTCTCTGCAGGAGTACTTCGGCTAGTTCCACTCTCCTCACCCTTTCCCCGTAGCCCTGCAAATTTATTCCCTTCAGGTTCTTATCCAATTCCCTTTTGAAAGCCACGATTGAGTCTGCCTCCACCACCCTTTCAGGCAGTGCAATAGAAAAAAGTAAATTTAGCTTTCCACTGGAAACAGCGTGTATGTGATTACCTCTCCATTTAAGGGGAAAAAAATCTGTGCTTTTGTGTCCATTATAAATTTGTTGTAAGTGGAAAATCTAAACGGTTTCTGTTATGACAACATTGACATGACTTTTGATGGAGCACATGATATGCCTGTGCCTTTCCCAGGGTGGACACGCAGGCCTCTGTGGTTTTGTGCAGGAAAGTTAGCCGTGGCCTTATTTTGTTTTCACCACATAAAGGGAATGAGAAGAGAAATTGGATGGTAGTATTCTGAAGTAAAGAGGGGGAAATGCACAATAGGTCAGATCAGTATCCGAAAAAGAAATGTAGGTTAACGTTAGGGTTGTAGCCTTTCATCAGGCCAGAACCATTAACCCATCTTTTTCTTTGGGGCTGATCAACCTGCTGCAGGTTTCCAGAAGTATTTTCTTATCATAATATACGGCTTTCTCTATGTTCATAGAAGGAGGCAATTTGGCCCAACGTTCCTGTGCCGGCTCTTTGCAAGAGCTATCCAATTACTCCTACTCCCCCGCTCTTTCCCACAGCCCTGCAAATTATTCCTTTTCAAGTGTATATCCAATTCTCTTTTGAACGTTACTGTTGGATCTGTTTCCGCCACCCTTTCAGGCAACGCATTCCAGATCATAACAACACACGCAGTTTAAAAAAAATTCTCCTCATCTCCCCATGTTGGTTGGATGGAGCTTCTGGTGCCCTGTAAGGACTCACACAGCTGTCTTGAGATTATTAGAATTGAGCACGAAATCTAAACTGACACTCAAGTGCAGTACTGAGAGAGGTGCGGTCTTTTGGATGAGAATATACCTCTCAGGAGGACATAACAATCCCCATTATTTGAAGAGCTCTCCCAGTGTCCTGGCCAATATTTATCCCTAAACCAACACCACCAAAGCAGATTATTTGGTCATTTATCTCATTGCTATTTGTGGGACCAGCAAATTGGCTGCCACGTTTCCCTACATTACAGCAGTGACTTCACTTAAAAAGTACTTTATTAGCAGTGAAGCACTTTGGGATGTCCTGAGGACATGAAAGGTGCTTTTATACAAATGCATGTTTATTTTTTATCCATTTGCTACCTGAGTCAGGCAGGTCTGCATTATTCTATAGTGCTGTTGAAAATTTACCAGGCACCCTGACTCATGTGCCCTGGGGATAGACTTACCCCTGGGATTCTTCCCACACAGACTCGGGTAACCCTGCAAGCCAATATCCTAATGGGTAGGGCTTTCCTATCAGCTCAAGCAGCCTGAAGTTTAACAATATTCCGTGATGGTTACCTGCACTATATTAGCTAGTTAGCCTCGAGCACTAACCCTGCACACGCTTAAGGTTCCCCAAGCCATGCCTCTGTCAACCTATGCAGAGGTTCTTTGGGCCAGGGTAAGTAGGGCGTGTCCCTCAAGGGGGGAGGGAGTGCACTCCATATCAGACAAACAGAAGTTCTGTGGGAATTCTCAGTAGCTTGATTTGGAAATTCTCAAACATGGTGATGGGTTTCCATGTCTGGCTGACAAAAAGTGAATGTATAAAATGTGTTTTGGAACAGGGGAAAAAAATCAAATGTATGTTTTTCCAGTACTAAGCCAGCAATGATTGCAGACTAATGGTTAATAAGGGCCTATTAAACGAACAGTAAAAGTGAGGATAAAAACAAATCAGGCTAGCACTTGTATGCATTGGTGTTCAGCCATTGTAAGGTCTCCAGTTTGTATAATGCACTTGCAGGTAGCTCTTTTATTGAACTGTCTTTATCTGTTACTGATCATGCCCAGGATGATGGCCTGTCTAGCTCTCAATCAGGAGAAATCGCGAAGCCCAAGCCGAGAGCCATGAGTTCAGTTCCCAGGGCCGCCTGTCGTTCATGCCTGTGTGCCTCTGAGCTTTGTTGGCTCTCAGCCTCCCAAGTTTGAACAAAGCAACCTCGCAGGCCACAGGATGGAGAACCTGGGATTGAATCCAGCTTGAATCACTACTGTCCGTGTGACAATCAGTGTGCCGTTCCTTTTCTCTCTCGTTCTCCCAGCTCATGGGGGAGTGTTGTGTCCTGGAGTCAGTCTGCAAGGGAGGGAAGGCGATTCTTTACCCTACTGATTCGGCTCGGACAAAAAGCTGCGCTTAACTGGTTTCATTTAACCCCTTAAATTACAGCAGATCTGTCATCAGCGTTAACTAGCTAGGTAGTGTATGTATAAAAATTAATCGAGTTATGGTTTTCATGGTAGCTGTCCCGGCGTGATTTATTTTCAATGAACTCCTCCTGATGAGTTCTGCATTTGTAAAAACATTGCGCATAATCCCATGAGCCAATCTATGAGTATAAGATGTCTGGAGATTTATAGTCGAGGTTGTAAAGGTAGCACAGGATTACATCATGACAGCAGTAAATTGGTGCCCCTTACCCTCAGAGAGTACAAAATAGTCTCTTTTGGTTTATTATTGATCTAAACAGGAGCGTGCAAATCATCAATCAAAATGTGACTTTTAATATTATAGAAACAAGCTCTTATCTCAGCAGGTGATTGAATGTTGCAATTTGTTACAAAATAAATTAACAGGAAGGTTTGATGATTCATTTTCTCCCAAACTTTAAATGGCCCCAGCGTTCAGTGAAACCTGCATTTGTTTGTGTGACTTAGGAAAGTCAGTGACGAGTTTGCGAGGAGGGCCATATCACTGTCTGTTTGAATGGTTTCAATGTTAAAGGTGATTTCAGGGACAGCAAATGGATTAGCAAAGCATCTTGTATTGATTAACTAGAAATTAGATTATCAATGACTCCGAGTGTGCTGTATATGATGCCCTATACTTTGTTCTGTACTACATCCTGGCTTAGTGTTTCTCCACCTTCATCCAGCCATATCACCCACATGTGGTCACTGACTCCTTCCTGACCCATGCAGAAACAATAGGAATTAAAGTCAATAATATTAGTCACTGTTAGGGGACCAGGTGGCACGATGGCTTACAACTCTGACTACTTTTTCATATGGGCTTGAATACAGGCCAGACTGATGGGATAAAAATGCCTCGTCTCCGCTGGCTGTAAGGACCCTATGTGAAATGAGTTTTGGTAAATCCTTGTTGTGATTTACAGCACAGGACTACCAATAATTAAGCTTTTATTTGGCACTGAGTTGCTATTCTCTCTCGTGCATCGTTTATACTGTCAATCAGTCAAATGGGAACACTCCAAGCTTTCACTACAGTTTAATTTCCAGATGATTATGCAGCTCCCACTTGGTTGCTTTATTGTGACCTGTGAGAACCTCTTCCAGTTCACTGTTAAGTGGATGGTCTACTGTCGAATTATGAGAATTGGGTTGCAGTGAAACAGCAGATGGTTTCTTGACATTGGATTTTGCCCCACAGTATTTGGTGCGTGCATGGGTGACATCAGCAAGCACACTAGAATGACAGTGTCATGCACGGCATCGTCGCCTTATTGCAGCATTCCAGTGAAGTACACAGCGCTGGTCAGGAGAGCTTGATAGCTAGGATTTGTGCCCAATCACTTGCTTCCCAAAGCAATATAATCAGGGCTTTAGTGAGACCAGAAGGTTGGCTGGCGTGAGAAACAGAATATTCAATCCCGTGCAGCAGGGTTGCTATTCTAAGGCTGGTTTTTGTTGGGGCAGAGTAGAGGCAACTTTATTCTGCAACTTTTCAGAATTGTAGTTGGCTTGCTAATGCTTAATGCTGACCCTGGGTGCAAAATGTAGGCACTGACATCGCTCATTCCCCCTCCCTTCACCACCTCCACAACCACCCGATTTTCTTCCTGTTGCGCCCACCTCTGAAGGTAGAGGGGTCCAGTGTCAGAGGTGCTGCTAGCCCTGCACTACATTGCCCAAGTGACCATTTTTAATGTTTGAGCCTACAGCATGGTTCCTCATTATATTCAGACAAGCTCCACTTGTTCATCGATCTTACCAAGATCTGGGTAGGACTCTACCTCAATCATGGTTTTGGTGGGTCAGTACAAGTGTCTCTGTTATTTTCTCTTTGTATCTCTGTTACTCTTCTAACTTTTGTTTCTCTCTGTTAGTCTCTCCATGTCTCTTCCTTTCCCCTCTCTCTCTCCCTCTCTCTGTAACTGTCTCAGTGTCGCTTATTGTTCCTCTTTTCTCTCTCTATGTTTCTGTTGCTGTTCTCCTTTTCTTTTTTTCTGTTCTTTTCATTTTGCTTGGCTTGATGTCCCCTTCGTCCTCACTGTTGAAAAGCAACCAGCATCCACTGCTCATACATGAAGAGTGGCCTGTTGGATGAGTACTGGTGCCTCTTGAGCTGTGCACCAAGGTCAGGAGAACAAGAAAGAACATCTGGTGTCAACATCTGGCAATAGTACAAGAAAGTGAACATGACGGTGGTGTCACAAGTGTAAACATTATATGTAGTTTTGTGGTCAGACTGATTTAGGAGAGAAGGATCATCAGGGGACTATACGACTGGCAAAAGAAAGTGGTGTGGGTGTGATTGGATAAGCAGGTCACTCTTCTGCTAATTTGAGTAGGAAGAGCGGAAGATCCTGACTGACTTGAGTTGCTGGAAAAGTAGTGGGTGAGCATATGTGAGGAAGTGCTGCAACTGTGAGACTAGTGGCCTGGACGGTATCCCCATCTTGGGCTTGGCAGCAGTCATTTTTCAGATATTATTGGTTAGTGATCCAAAGATTATACTCCAGCTGAAAAAGTACTTCACATTTCATATCCATGTACAATCATTCTGCAAACAGTCCAAAGGTTCTGAGTTTTCCATTTATGTGGATGCATAACCACTGGTCATTTATAAAGGTCGCACAGACATTTCAGTCCTGTGTATTGGCAAACCCCAGTGGATCTTCCCCTTCCCACACCCCATAGCGCAATGGACTACTGAGCTACCAGTGCAAGAAACAACTGTGCTGTAGTGTAGTGTAGTGGTTATGGTACTGGGCTAGCAACCTCGAGATCATGAGTTCAAATCCTATCATAGCAAGCTGTGACATTGAATCAGGGGAAAAATAGCCATGAAAGCTGCCGGATTGTACCCCGCAGGTTGACTCTTAAAGCGCTCTGAAGTAGCTTAGCAAACCATTTGGGCTAGCCATGAATGGGCAATAAATGTGATCTTGCCTGTATCTCCCACATCCCAAGAACAACAAAAAAAGCCACTTTTGAACACATTGAGCATAATTTGCAGACTCTCTTTTTTGAGCAATGTCAGTCCTCGGGAATGGGATGGTTTTGCCACCCAGTGTCAGCACGAAACATTCTCAAGTCAGATCTGGGATGGGTTAGTTTCAGAGAGTGAATCTCTCTACACTTGCCCAGCAAGTATCACTAACTGCAACAATATGAATGTTTCATCTTGTTGAACTGGTGGCATTTCTAAGCAAGATTGTCAATTTGTGGTTTTGTGCTGCAGGACAAGGAGCTACATTGGAATTGCCCAGACTTCATGTAGCACCTTTACGACAGAGAGAGAAGACTTTCATCCCATGAGTCTGTACTTGATTTAAGACCAGGTCCCTGCAGTAAAAGCACAGTGCAATCCTCGTATGCCACCCAGTCAATTTCATTGTGCCTAACTTGGCATTGTAGACAAAACATCACCAATAGAATGGGGAGTATGCAGTAATGACAGGGATTTATTAGCAATTCGAAAAGTAGGACCGAATGCAATCCTAGTAATCCACCCAGTCACTTTCATTGTGCATAACTTGGCATTGTAGAGAAAACGTCACCAAAAGAAGGGAGAGCATACAGTAATGAGAGGGATTTATGAGCAATTAGAAAAGTAGATGATAGCAGCCCGTGGGCTAAGACATATAATGAATATACAGTGAAGTAATTTTGTACAAAACACAGATACGAGTAGACTAACTGAACCTTGCAGATAAGCGGTACTTTCGTTTTTTGTCTGCTGTTCTGCTCACACATGCAGGGCTGGGCAAACCGGAGTCACTAAACTAACTTTGGCTGCAGGTAATGTTTTTGTTGTCTACAGGAGCTGTTAGGCGGGCTCCAAATCAGTAAAATGCAGTGCCAAAAGCCAAGTTATTCTTTATTGTAAAACCCAAGGCACAATGAGCTCATGCGCGTTTCTCCCCTTCCGGGCATTTCAAACTGAGCAAAACTCAAGCCGCTCCCAGTTCCATAGTTACACATATAAACAGTAAGTAAAGTTGGCTGCAGACTGGCTCTGCATTTAATTTTGGTTAATGAACACTTGGTTCCTGGTAGAACTGTACTCACTAATTCAGGTGAGTTACTCTCAAACATTGATGAACGGAAAATCAAGATTACTTTTTTTTCTCTTACACGGTGGCATAGTGGTTAGCACTGTTGCCTCACAGCGCCAGGGACCCGGGTTCGAATCCGGCCTCGGCTGACTGTCTGTGCACATTCTCCCCGTGTCTGCGTGGGTTTCCTCCGGGGGCTCCGGTTTCCTCCCACAGTCCAAAGATATGCGGGTTAGGTTGATTTGGATATGATAAAATTGACCCTTAGTGTTAGGGGGGATTAAATACGTGGGGTTACGGGGATAGGGTGGGATATGTGTCGGTGCAGGCTCGATGAACCGAAATGGCCTCTATCTGCACTGTGGGGATTCTGTGATTCAGGCCTTTCTTGCTGCCTTTTATACAGCGGTTACGATATTTGGACCTGCTGAATAAGAAACATAAGAAATAGGAGCAGGAATAGGCCACTTGGCCCCTCGAGCCTGCTCTGCCATTCAGTAAGATCATGGCTGATCTTGGGCTCAAAGCCACTTCCCTGCCTGCTCCCCATAACCCTTCACTCCCTTATCTTGCAAAAATTTGTCTATCTCCACCTTAAATATACTTAATGACCCAGCCTCCACAGCTCTCTGGGGCAGAGAATTCCACAGATTTACGACCCTCTGAGAGAAGAAATTCCTCCTCATCTCAATTCTAAAAGGTCGACCCTTTATTCTAAAACTGTGCCCCCGCGTTCTAGATTTCTCCACGAGGGGAAACATCCTCTCTGCATCTACCTTGTTGTGTCCCCTCAGTATCTTATATGTTTCAATAAGATCACCTCTCATTCTTCTAAATTCCAATGAGTATAGGCTCAGCCTGCTCAACCTTTCCTCATAGGTCAACCCCCTCATCTCTGGAATTAACCCAGTGAATCGTCTCTGAACTGCCTCCAATGCAAGTATATCCTTCCTTAAATAAGGAGACCAAAACTGTACACAGTACTCAAGGTGTGGTCTCACCAATACAAAAAGAAAATACTGCAGATGCTGGAAATCTGAAATAAAAACAGAAAATGCTGGAGATACTCAGCAGGTCAGGCAGCATCTGTGAAGAGAGAAACAGAGTTAACTTTTCAAGTCGATGACCTTTCGTCATCGATCTGAAATGTTAATTCTGTTTCTCTCTTCACAGATGCTGCCTGACCTGCTGAGTATCTCCAGCATTTTCTGTCTCACCAATACCCTGTACAGTTGTAGCAGGACTTCCCTGCTTTTATACTCCAACCCTTTTGAAATAAAGGCCAACATTCCATTTGCCTTTTTGATTACTTGCTGTACCTGCATGCTAACTTTTTGTGTTTCATGCACAAGGACCCCCAGGTCCCTCTGAACTGTAGCATTTTGTAATCTCTCTCTCCATTTAAATAATAATTTGCTTTTTTATTTTTCCTGCCAAAGTGTATAACCTCGCACTTTCCCACATTATACTCCATCTGTCAAATGTTTGCCCACTCACTTAGCCTGTCTATATCCCTTTGCAGGTTCTTTGAGTCCTCTGCACAACTTGCTTTCCCACCTATCTTTGTATCATCTGCAAACTTGGCTACATTACACTCGGTCCCTTCATCCAAGTCATTAATGTAGATTGTAAATAGTTGAGGCCCCAGCACCAATCCCTGTGGCACCCCACTAGTTACTGTTTGCCAACCGGAAAATGATCCATTTATCCCGACTCTCTGCTTTCTGTTAGTTAGCCAATTCTCTATCCATGCTGATATATTACCCCAATTCCGTGAGCTCTTATCTTATGCAGTAACCTTTTATGTGGCACCTTATCGAATGCCTTCTGGAAATCCAAATACACCACATCCAGTGGTTCACCTTTGTCCACCCTGCTCGTTACCTCCTCAAAGAACTCAGCAAGTTTGTTAAACATGATTTCCCTTTCATAAAACCATGCTGACTCTGCTTGACTGCATTATGATTTTCCAAATGCCCTGCTACTGCTTCCTTAATGAAGGAATCCAGCATTTTCCCAACGACAGATGTTAGGCTAACTGGTCTATAGTTTCCTGCTTTCTGTCTCCCTCCTTTCTTAAATAGAGGTGTTACATTTGCGATTTTCCAATCCGCTGGGACCTCTCCAGAGTCCAGGGAATTTTGGTATATTACAACCAATGCATCCACTATCTCTGCAGCCACTTCTTTTAAGACCTTGGGATGCAGGCCATCTGGTCCAGGGGACTTGTCATCTTTTAGTCCCATTATTTTACCAAGTCCTATTTCCTTAGTGATAGTTATTGCCTTTAGTTCCCACCTCCCTGTGGCCCCTTGATTATCAATTATTGGGATGTTGTTAGTGTCTTCTACCGTGAAGACAGATACAAAATATTTGTTCAGTGTCTCTGCCATTTCCCCGTTCCCCATTATTAATTCCCCAGTCTCATCCTCTAAGGGACCAATGTTTACTTTAGCTACCCTCTTCCTTTTTATATACCTGTAGAAGCTCTTACTATCTGTTTTAATGTTTCTTGCCAGTTTACTCTCATAATTCATCTCTTTTTTTAGTCATCCTTTGCTGGTTTTTAAAAATTTCCCAATCCTCTGGTCTCCCACCAATCTTGGCAACATTGTATGCCTTCGTTTTCAATTTCATACCATCCTTTACTTCCTTAGTTAGCCACGGATGGTGCTCCCTTCTCTTAAAATCTTTCTTTCTCACTGGAATATATTTTTGTTGAGAGTTATGAAATATCTCCTTAAATGTCCGCCACTGCATTTCAACTGTCTTACCCTTTAATTTATTTTTCCAGTCCACTTTAGCCAGTTCTGCCCTCATGCCATTGTAATTGCCTTTGTTTAAGATCAGGACACTGGTTTGAGATACAACTTTCTCACCCTCCAACTGAATTTGAAATTCAACCATGCTATGATCACTCTTTCCTAGAGGATCCTTTACTATGAGATCATTTATTAATTCTGTCTCATTACATAATACCAGATCTAAGATAGCCTGCCCCCTGGTTGGTTCCATTACATACTGTTCTAGGAAACCATCCCGGATGCACTCTATGAACTCCTCCTCAAGGCTACCATGGCCAATTTGATTTGTCCAATCTATATGGAGATTAAAATCACCCATGATTATTACCGTACCTTTTTTACAAACCTCCATTATTTGTTGATTTATACTCTGCCCAACAGTATTGCTACTGTTTGGGGGCCTGTAGACTACGCCCACCAGAGACTTTTTCCCTTTATTACTTTTTATCTCCACCCAAACCGATTCTGCATCTTGCTCTTCTGAGCCAATATCACTTCTCACCACTGCTCTGATCCCATCCTTTACCAACAAAGCCACCCCACCTCCCTTTCCTTTCTGTCTATCCTTCCGAATTGTCAAATACCCTGAAATATTCAGTTCCCAGCCCTGATCACCTTGCAACCACATCTCTGTAATGGCGATCAGATCATACCCATTTGTATCTATTTGTGCCCTCAACTCATTTATCTTGTTACGAATGCTGCGTGCATTCAGATGTAGAGCTTTTAACTTTGTCTTTTTGCCACTTCTCTTATTAAGAAAGAAGAAAGAAAGACTTGCATTTATATAGCGCCTTTCACGACCGCCAGACGTCTCAAAGCACTTTACAGCCAATGAAGTACTCTTGAAGTGTAGTCACTGTTATAGTGTGGGGAACGCGACAGCCAATTTGCGCACAGCAAACTCCCACAACATCAATGTGATAATGACCAGATAAACTGTTTTTGTTATGTTGGTTGAGGGATAAATATTGGAAAGGACACCAGGGATAACTCCCCTGCTCTTCTTCGAAACAGTGCCATGGGATCTTTTACGTCCACCTGAGAGAGCAAACGGGGCCTCGGTTTAACGTCTCATCCGAAAGATGATGATATTAGGTATCATCTGTCCATCAATTTCTATTTGAATGCAACAGCAAGAAGAATTAAAATAGATACGGAGTTAGTTCAGCCTTGTGCTGCACAGACTATTTTTCTTCTTGAGGTAGCAGTCCTTGAGTACCGTGGGCACAGGTTGGAAAATCAATAGGACAGAAATCTCTCATATAAAGGCCCAATCTGAAATAGCTGTTGACTCGGCTCTGTTCCTAATGGGTGCAATCGCACTATATAAAAGTGCCCATAGTTCAGCATGGTTTAGCACTAAATTGGCAGCCTCACAAAGGCCATTAGGATGGCTGCTATGGGAAGTTGTAAATAAAATCACAGTTGTGCGATAAGGCTGCTCTCGTTGGGCAGAGTAAACTCTTGGCTTCATCGCTCACGTATCCCACGGTCAGGTCCACTCATTGTTTAAATGCGGTGTTCCAGTGGAGCCTGTGTAATGCCCTCTACATCTTGAACTTCTCCCACCCCCCCACAGTTCTTTTCCTCTTCCTGCGTGAGGAAAATGCACGCACCAAGTTACTCACAGTTACGGTTGGGAGAATTTGCCGTGCTTGCACCATTGGACAGCTTTAATAATGAAGTTGTATATTTTTGTGCCATTGCAGCCTTAAATGACTGCAGCTGTACACAGTACCAAGCGAATCCTACGCTGCGATGCAAAAATACATATATATAAATTGCACAAGCAGAACCAGAACTGGCAGAAAGTAAATCCTATGGGTGTGACTCACTTTCCAATAAACACTGTGGTTCTTATTGGACTTAGTTTGGTTTAGGATGTTTTCAGATCCATTATTGACCGATTGTTTTACGTCCACAGACTAACCATTATCCCAAATACACTGGAGCGCTTTAATGTGTGGGAATTTCTTTCAATGTTCTTAAGGATGTTGGGAGTACATGACGAATAATGCTGACTTCCTTGTGAACAAAATTAACTCTGCAGAAGATGGGAGTCCCTTTGTGCTTGGAATAACAGGATGTGTGGGAAGCTATCTCTTTTTCTCATGCACTGTTAACTCTACCCGGTTTCCTCAGGCATTTCTCCCTTCCCTTTAAGTGTGTATTCAGCTCATTCTGACAGCTCTACCCATTTTTGTAATGCTCTATCGTAAAGTTTTTTTAAAAAAACTGGTTAGAAAATTTGGCTGTCTTAGATCGACGCATTGAAACTCCCAATTGACTAGCCAAGTGAGACCGATTACAAGTAAATCATATTTAGAAACACTTTTGTATTAACTTAGGACATTTGGGTGGTCCTTTGAAAGCGTTGACAACATTGTATTGCCCCTGGGTCTGGGTGTCTACCAGTTATTTCAAGAGTTAGTTGGCATAGTAACCTGAAGTCAATATTGGTTTACACCATTACTGGAAGTCATGCGTGTTTCTTATCTCCATTTGGTTTTTAAAAAAAAAATCAAAGCTTATTTTTCCCCTTTGATTTTCTCCTCTTACTGTCTCTCCTGACCCTGGTGAGTTATGCTGAGGATATAGTACATTGGGCAGCGGCAGCTCTCTGGTACTTCACCCCTGTTGCCGTTCTTTGTGTGTGAGCTGGGCTTTGAGTGTTGGAAGGCTATTTAATTGTAGCCATGCATCTTGCCTCTGTTAAAGTTTACTGTCCAACCCCCACTTAAGAACTGAGGAATCCTTTCAGAAGCACGGCTGGTGGCCTGAAACATCAGCTCGAACTGCTAGGCTCAAACCCTCACAGAGAAGGAGTAAGGGACCTCTGTACCACTGGGTTGGTTTGTTTGCACTATAACATTCCTCGTTGCTGAAGAAGGGTAACACCACAAGTAACTTATTTAGTAATGGATAAAAGGCCAATAAACAGAATCATCATTCTGGTCAGTTCATTGAAACTGGTTGTTACAGTTTGCCAAGTGGCACACTAGGAACAAGATCTGATTTTGCTCACATAATGAAGAGAATCAAATTTCGATAATACTCTTATTGTCGAGAAAATAGATTTGTGAGGAGTTGGGTTTTAATTTTGTAACATCTCCACGTAGGAGAACCAACATTGTCCCATGTTATTCTCTCTAAACAGATTAGACCTTGTTAGGTATGACAAAGATCTGATAAGATTGGGTCCATTTGACCAAAGCAAAAAAAAGTTGAGCTCTGAATGTTTGGAAAGCTGACATTAATGGGGGTTTGAATTTGTGTTAACTGTACGTTGATTCTGTTTTCACGAATTCACCTTCAGGGAAGGTCAATGGAATGAGAGTCAACTTCATGACGCAGAGAATAACTCTTTTTATTTTTAATACACTGCCAAAATTGGAATTAAATGAACATTCTGTTTTGAAAATATGCGCCAAACACTAAAATAGTCTTAAGAATCCGTGTTTAATTTTGTAACTTTTCCATTTATCAAATTTTTAATTCTGAACACAGCAGTTTAAAAAAAAAAATCTTGAATATAAATATTATTTCTTTGTGTTTCAGTATATACTATCTCAGCCAAAGTTCTGGGCCATTCAGGTAACGACCCTAATGTTGAGAACAAAACTGGAGAAAGGTAGCTCCCGTCGGATTGAACGTGCAATGATGCAGACTCAGGTAGGACGCTGCTTCTACTGTGGTTACAAGTGTTTATTAGCTTTACGGGCAAATCGGCACAGGATATGTGTCAGCACATCTCTATCTGTTTGGAGAGGAAGGGAAATTGGCAAGTTGTTAAAACGTCCAGTTTGTACTAAGCAGCATCCTCCTGAGCAGTGACCTTGGGCTGTAGATCCTGTGGAGGATCTGTGCTGCTAACGAGAATATCCTGCTCCTACAAAAAGACCACACCCATTCACCCCACCTACAGAGTCAGGTCAGGAAACCTGCAGGTCCCACTGTCCCTCTAAGTGACAGGTGCTACTCATAGAAGCTTAGAACGTTAATGTAGACACACTTTCACTTGAACATTTTTCACTAAGTTGATTCAGTGAGTTGATGTTCCCTCGTGAGAAGCCCAGCAATGAAAATATTTGTTAGTACGTCATCAGAGTCTAGATTCTAGAGATCAAAACCAAGCGGGGAGAAAATTCAGATACTGCTGCCTATTGAAGCTTATTATCACAGCAAGTAATATGCCAGCATAGAAGAACCTGCATTTATGTAACACCTTTCATCACCTCAGGGTGTCGCACACCCATTGAAGTACTCTTGAACTGTTGTAATCTAGGTAAATGTGGCAGCCAATTTGCACTCAGTAATGAGACTAATTACCAGATAATCTGTTTTTAGTGGTGTTGGTTGGGGGGATAAATGTTGGCCAGGGCACTGAGAGAACTAAAAGTTGCGACACAGGTTAGCAAGGCCATAAAAAAAAAAGCAAACCAGGCACTAGGGTTTATTTCTAGAGGGACAGAATTGAAAAGTAGGGAAGTTATGCTAAACTTGTACCGAACCTTGGTTAGACCACACTTGGAGTACTGCGTACAGTTCTGGTCGCCATTTTATAAAAAGGATATAGAGGCACTGGAGAGGGTGCAGAGAAGATTTACAAGGATGATACTAGAAATGCAAGGGTATACATATCAGGAAAAGATGAACAGGCTGGGGGTCTCTTCTCTTGAAAAAAGAAGGCCGAGGGTCTTTAAAATTATGTCTTTAAAATTATGAAAGGTTTTGATAGAGTGGATGCAGAGAGAATGTTTCCACTTGTGGGGAAGAGCAAAACTAGAGGCCATCAATATAAGATAGTCACCAAGAAATCCAATAGGGAATTCAGAAGAAACTTCTTTATCCAGAGAGTGGTGAGAATGTGGAACTCGCTACCACAGGGAGTGGTTGAGGCAAATAGTATAGATGCATTTAAGGGGAGGTTAGATAAGCATATGAGGGAGAAGGGAAGAGAGGGTTATGCTGATAGATTTAGATGAGGAAAGACGGGAGGAGGCTTGAGTGGAGCATAAACGCCGGCATGGACTGGTTGGGCCCGAATGGCCTGTTTCTGTGCCGTATATCCTATGTAACTTTAGTAGCACTGTTGGTGCTCAGTTGGTAGCACTGTAAAAACTCTCTCTGAAAATTCATGGATTTGAGCTCACAATCTCGGCTGACAGTCCAGTGTAGTACTGAGGGAGTGCTGCAATGTTGGCAGTGCCATCCTTCATAAAGAGACTTTAAACCTAGATCCTGTCTGCCTATTGCAGTGATTAAGGTGGATGTTAAAAATCCCGTGGCAGTATTCAAAGTAGAGCAGAGAAGTTTTCTGGTGCCCTGGCCCGCATTCCTCTTCAACTGGTACCACTGAAAAAACAGACCAACAGTTCAGTCGTTCATCTCCTTACTGTTGTGGTACTCACTTGTCCAATCCAGATTGATGGGATGAAAGTGTCTTCTCGAACAACCATTGGGGATCTGTGAAATGAGTCTGGGCAGTCTCGACCCAGTTCCGAGTCGATATGGACCCTGCTGCTACTTTGTGATCCCACTGCACTAAACTGCCCATAATTTGTTACTGAATCACCAATCATAATTAGAGCTGTGAGGATGGACAGGGATATCAGTGATGGGTAGTGGGACACCTTTTCTATTTTTTTTGCTTCATGTTCTATCAGAATGATAGGGAGTGGGATAGCTTGATCTTGGTTTCGGACAATGCTCGGCACAACATCGAGGGCCGAAGGGCCTGTACTGTGCTGTACTGTTCTATGTTTAAGTGCAGGAATTTCATAGAATCTTACAGCACAGAAGGAGGCCATTCGGCCACCCGTGCCAGTGCCGACTCTTTGAAAGAGCGATCCAATTAGTCCCACTCCCCCGCTCTTTCCCAATAGTCCTGCATATTTTTCCTTTTCAAGTTAGTTGCCTTTAGAAAGTTACTGTTGAATCTGCTTCCACCACCATTTCAGGCAGTGCATTCCAGATCATAACAACTCGCTCCATCATAAATTTCTCCTCGTCCCGTCTCTGGCTCCTTTGCCAATTAAGCCACATTTTTCAGGGTGGAATCTATGCAGCTTCACTCTGCGACTGTCTGTGGTTTACCTGACCTGGGAATCACAGTGGGTTCTTGAGCTGGGAAACTGTTCCATTCTCCAGCAGGAACATCTCTTGCCTTCACGAGCCCACTCCCCATACGCACAATACAGCAGCAGCTTCCTAAACCCTTCCTCCCCTAAAGCAAAATGAACAGGGGCTGTTTTTATAATGTTGAATATGGTAGAATTTTGAAACGGTTTCTAATTGTTCAGATGCACTTAAGGCAAAGCTGGATAAGTACATGAGGGAGAAAGGAATTGAAGGATATGCAGATAGGGTTAGATGAAGTAGAGTTGGGGGAGGCTCGTGTGGAGCAGAAACTCCGGCATGGACCAGTTGGGGCTGAAAGTCATGTTTCTGTGCTGCAAAATTCTATGCAATGTAATTCTTGTAATAAACTTTAAAAAAAAAGTTATGTATAATCTTACTTTCTGCAGTCTTGAGGTCAATAAAGGTGAGCTAGAATTACGCAAAATATTATAAACACGAATCATCGCACAGCCCGGATATTTGACTACAGATTTAAACGGGGAGATTTCACGCGGCATGTTTTCACAGCACGTGGGGAGAGCAACGCGAGGCACGGTGGTAATGGGGGGGACCGGGACGCAGGTTTGATTATTATTTTCCTCTGCATCCCTGAGCTCAACCTCGTCCGCTGAGGGGCGGCAGTGAGCGGAAGCACTTTCTCACGGGGCGGAGAAATAGAGAATAAAAGGTAGACAATCTGTGCTGCTCGCTCGCGCGCACCTTCCAGCCATCCTGTGAGAGAGCAGCATTGGTGAAGGTATGGGAGCAAGTAACGGACTCGCCCTCGCAGTTAACAGCCAGGGGACAGCTCCGCAATTCAAATATACTGAATGTTTATCCTGGAGAGACAAAGGCAGATTTTTACAAATGAAAAATATTTGAGGTATTGCAGACTTCCACTGGATTTTTTTTTAAAAACATATAATACCTTGCACAATTCGGCTATTTTTGTGGTCGAGAAATATTTGCAATCAGCGAATAGCATGAATATTTGTAGATTGTGATTATTTCCAGGCTTACAGTAGTTTCATGTAGACCCTCCTTTTATGCTGCCAAAATAGCTTTCTTGGGTAGTCTCGTTATTAAAAGACCGAAGTTGAGATGAATTACTGATAGGGAAATATAAATGTTCTATGTCATGGAAGGTGCTAAAACGAGAAAAATTTCCCCCAAAATACGAGCAGTCAGACCTGATTTGGAAACCTATAGAAACTGAAATGGCACATGCTCATTCTACGGTGGAATCCCGTATGTTTCTGTCGAGTACTGTTTCTATAGAACAAAGCATTCCCAATACCCAAGTGGTTGTTGGAGAGGTTGTGATGACAACTATTTACGTGCATCGTGGTCACGTCCCAATATTGCTGGTGAACTGTTCTGAGACAGACCCACAGCTATACAGGATATAATGTCCCATTCAGACCCATTTGTTGTCTGCTCTTTCTTCCTGTACCATTTCATTAGAGTCTGTATGGATGTAAACTGGTATGTTTGTTTTGCCATCAGGAAATGCATAATGAAAACCTGGAGATCACAACTTATACCAGCTATAGATTTATGGTTGGCAGCAACTTCGGAAATTAAATTATATGGGAACCGTTTGTGAAAATATGAGAGTTCATGGGGGGGGAAAAGAAATCTAATGCGCACGGCAAAGGGCAATCCCTAGATGTACTATCTCATTATTTCGTTACTTGGCTGCTGTACCGTTGTATCATTCGTTTTGTGTTTGCCACGTATAATTGGTATCGTCTGTGGTTTCGATATTTACAAATTTGTGTTTTGATTGGTAAACAACTCTTTTTATAAATCCAGTATGAAAAATAAAAAGCTAAAAAATCTTTTAGGACAATTAAACGTTTTGTACAGGGAGGACATAAGGTGAAGATGTGCATCAGTGAAACCTCAGGAGATGTGGGGACTTTAGTGAGCACAGTGAAGTCATGGTATAGACTGCCAACTCATGAGGTTTGAGTAGATTTCAGCCTGATTTTGGAAGGTTATTCAACTTTATATTGCCATGTCTGATACAAGATCCTAGAAGTAGTACGACAAATCCTCCCTCAAATCTAGGACAAAAATGACAGCTATCGGCGCTGGCTTTCCCCTCACTGACTCTGACCCGAGAATTCTCAACTGTTTCTCAACAAGTAACACTTTATGGTTCAGATACGAGAGGGCACTTACAAAAAAAGGACAGTGTCCCAGTGTATCCTATGGAAGGATATACTTGCCATAGAGGGAGTGCAACGAAGGTTCACCAGACTGATTCCTGGGATGGGGGGATTGTCCTCTGAGGAGAGATTGAGTAGACTCGGCCTATATTCTCTGGAGTTCAGAAGAATGAGAGGTGATCTCATTGAAACATACAAAATTCATACAGGGTTTGACAGGGTAGATGCAGGAGGATGTTTCCCCTGGCTGGGGAGTCTAGCACCAGGGGTCACAGTCTCAGAATAAGGGGTCGGCCATTTAGGACTGAGATGAGGAGAAATTTCTTCACTCAGAGGGTGGTGAATCTTTGGAATTCTCTACCCCAGAGGGCTGTGGAGGCTCAGTCATTGAGTATATTCAAGACAGAGATCGATAGATTTTTGAATATTAAGGGAATCAAGGGATATGAGGATAGTGCAGGAAAGTGGAGATGAGGTAGATCATCAGCCATGGTCTTATTGAATGGCGGAGCAGGCTCGAAGGGCCAAATGGCCTACTCCTGCTCCTATTTCTTATGTTCTTATGTTGACATCCTTCCTGAAGTAAGGCACCCAAACTGGACACAACTTACTGTGTCTCCTAACATTGTGTCATCTGCAAACCTGGATATACGACTCTTTATTCCTTCATCCAAGTCATTAATCTATATATAGTGAAAAGATGAGGCCCCAGTACAGATCTCTGGGGAACACCACTTGTCACATCCCGACAATCAGAGCATGTTCCCGTTATCCCGAGTCTCTGTCTCCTACCCCCAACCAATTTCCAACCCATGCCGCGAGGTTGCCTCTAATCCAGTGAGCTTTTGATTTTGCTAATAATCTCTTGTGCAAAATCTTATCAAATGCCTCTGGTAGTCCATATAGACAGCATCCGTATGCACTCCCTTATCCACCATGTTACTGACCTACTTCATAACTCGCTGCATCAACTGGAGGGCCGAATCAAGTTTGCCGTGGCTCAGTGATAGCATTCATGCCTCTGCGTCAGAAAATTCTGGGTTCAAGCCTCAGTCCAGGGACTTGAGCACATCATTTAGGCTGACACTTCAGTACAGTGCTGCACTGTCAGAGGTGCTGTCTTTCAGATAAGACGTTAAACTAAAGTCGTGTCTGCTCTCTTGAGGTGGATGTATAAGATCCCATGGCATTATACAAAGAAGAGCAGAGGAGTTCTCCTGGTACCGTGGCCAACATTAACCAACACCACCAAGTCAGATAACCTTGTCATTTAACCCATTGTTTGTGGAGCAGGGCGTGCGCAAGTTGTCTGCCTGCCCGCTGGAGAGACTGTTTGATTTTATGATTGATGCAAGGAGCGTTGAAGTATAATTGTTCATATCTTGATGCGATCTTTCATAAATTGGTGTTGGTCTTTCCTTTAGCCCCATGCATTTCTGTAAACTAAAATTCATAATTTAGGAATCTGACACACTTGTCCTTTTTATTTCAGCCAAGAGAGTTAATGAACTTGGAGTGTTAGTGATCGCTTAACCATACTTCATGTATAACCACAATTCAGTCTGGAATGTGGGTAGGACAGTGTTAACTCCTCAGCAGCAGTTTCTTTCTAGAATAATCAGAATTTCATCTTGTGCAGGAAATTACTATTCCTTCCTTTTTGTTCCATTCCATATATTTCTGCGGTGGAATGTAGATTCCATAATGTAAATGGTAAAAGTGACTTGTATCACAGATAGAGAAAAAGTTCCCGCCCCCCCCGCAACCCAAAGCTAGACAATTAATTGTGTCCTTGGGGCTTGGTTGCATACCATGGGATCCTCTAATCCAAAACGGAGACTAGCTAAATGGGTACGGGTAGATATTCTACATTGTTACCCCCTTGTGGAAAGGAAACCGTGGAATTGTGTTCAGGTCATTTCTATGAAAGCTGCAGCCTCTTCTCGGGGCGGGGGGGGGGGTGGGGTGGGGGGATGTGTTTTGTTTTTAAATGAACCTGGAGAAGATCTGCAAAACTGTTACCTGTAGAAATCCTCACACCGTCACAAAGTGTTATTGTTTGCATTTATGAGCAAAAGAGGTTGCTTATTCTGTCGCCTTATGTTGTCTGAAGGCACCCTTGCTTCGCTTATTTTTTAAAAAATGCTGAGTCAGAAGCCTAGCCCGTAGAGGTTGCCAAATGAGGGCGGTTGTGGCACCATAGCTACAATTTGTGTGGCTGCTGAGACAAGGTGGGCAGTCTGGTATCTCATCCATCCAGCTGTTCTTCACGTGTGAGCCTAGGCAATGAGTTGTCAGGAGCCTCTTCGGGCACGAAGCCATCGCGTGCATTCCCAGCAGAGCCCACTAGAGAAAGATTAGGAGCAGGAACACTGGCTGACATTCCCTCTCTTCCCCTCCCATCCATTCTCCATGGCAGCCTCAGAACATAGAGTTGCTAACAGTAGTGATGTGGTCACTATCACTCTGGCTCTCCTCAGCTACTTCAGCACAAACCCAGGACTTTTGTTTCTTGTCTGTATAGCTCAGTGCCAGACCACATGGTGTATAGAAACATAGAAAAATAGGAGCAGGAGTAGGCCATTCGGCCCTTCGAGCCTGCTCCGCCATTCAATATGATCATGGCTGATCCTCTATCTCAATACCATATTCCCGCTCTCTCCCCATACCCCTTGACGCCTTTTGCGTCTAGAAATCTATCTATCTCCTTCTTAAATATATTCAATGACTTCGCCTCCACAGCCTTCTGTGGTAGAGAATTCCACAGGTTCACCACCCTCTGAGTGAAGACATTTCTCCTTATCTCAGTCCTAAATGTCCTACCCCGTATCCTGAGACTGTGACCCCTCGTTCTAGACCCCCCCAGCCAGGGGAAACATCCTCCCTGCATCCAGCCTGTCTAGCCCTGTCAGAATTTTATACGTTTCAATGTATTTATCCACTCGAGTATTGACAGTGAAGGTATATCGAAGATCCAACAGTCAAGATACTATTTTTAATTTACCCAACCTCACACAACTCATCAATATGTAGGCTTATTATTCTGTGGTGAATATTTCATACTTCTTGTAGTGTATCCAGTGTTCATGTCCTTGCCCCATTTCTTCAACTTTGGACGAGGTGAATATTTACACACCAATCCCATGTGTGAGCTGACAGTTTTATCAGAGCCAATTTGTTCCACAGGCTCAGGTGGTCGATGGTTCAGAACACTGAAGAAGGTTGGTGATGAAATAGCAGAGGAACTAGCTGTAATTTTCTAACCTCCTTTGGAAACGGGAAGTATCAAAGGACTAAAGGGTTGCATCTGTAAGGAAAGGGGGATGAGTCAGACAACTTATAGACCAGTCGACCTCACATTAGTAGTCGGAAAACTGCTCGAGATCACGATAAGGGACAGTGATTGTGAGCAGTGTTAATGAGCACTTAGAAAAGTATGTGCTAATCAGGAACAGTCACCAGTTTTGTAAAGGGCAGGTCATGCTTATCTAATTTAATCAATTGTTCTGAGGAAATTATGAGAGCCTGGACAAAGGGATTGTGAGTGTTTGATAAAGTGACACATAGGAGAGTTTAAGGCCCATGGTTTAAACAAAAGTTTAAAGTGGTAGCATGGATTGGGGGATGGCTGAAGAATGGAAACTTTGAGTAGGAGCAAACAGATGTTTCTCAGATTGGCAAGATGTAGCTACTACTGTGCCCCTGGGATCGGCATCTAGGGCATCTTGTCCTCCATATGTCAATAAATGATCTGGACGTGGGCTGAGTGCAATAACATTGACATTTGCTGATGACACCAAATGAGGGGGCATGGCAAACTGAGGGAGAATAGAGGAGACTACAGGGGGACATAGAGAGGTTAGGAAAGTGAGCACATATGCACTTTAACATGAATGAGTGATATTTGACACATTTGGAACAGAATGGAAGTATGCAAATGATAAAATTCTCAATGAAGTGAAAATACATCAAGATCCAGGTTAAACAAATCTTTAGAAGTAGAATATTGGGTATGTAAAAGAGCAAATGGAATTCACATTTTATATATAAGGGCATTGAATAAAAAAGCAAGGAAAATGAGTCTGTACAAGAGACTGGTAAGATTATAGAAAGGATGTCATGAAAATGGTGCAGTGAAGACTCACTGGGAGATGCCCCCTGCACAAAGTAATTGGCGGTGTCGACTCGGACATTGGTCGCAGCTAGATAACCAGCACGGTGGGAAAAATCAACATTTGCACTTGAGAAACCCCCTGCTCCCTCCTCCTCTTCTTCTCCCGCTCTCCCCTGAACCGTGCTGGCAGCGGTCGTTCACTTTCCTCTCGGCCAGTGTTTAGGATGTACGTTGTGGGGAGGGGCTGCAAAAACAAGAGATAATTAATTGCGCCCGCAAACAAAGGTTCAGAAAGTGAAGAAATTGTTCCAGTAACGGGCTGAACGGTATTTTTTTTTTCCCATTTGCGCAGTTCTGCTGTAGACTAAGTTTTTGAAGTAACTTTTTTTTTGGTGGAGAAACCTATTTTGAGTTTCACCACCTTTATGAGGGTAATTGGAAAAAAAAAAAAATCATGCTACAGGTTGTTTATTGTTACAAGTCAGGGTCATAGTCACAGGAAGCATTTAATTTTATTGGCCTCTGATGTCAGACGTCTGTGGATTTCCAGCAGTGTTTTGTAGCATACCAGTTCATGGTTGTTAAAATAGTAGACAGCCGCTCTGGCAGCCCGTTACTGTCTCAGCTATAGGCTCCATGGAAGCAGTGAGACGGTGGGAGTCGACTCGTAACAGCTGCAGCGCACTGCTGCCTTTCCCGTTTCAGCTGCACTCTTTCCCCCATAAGATTGGTAGCAGTTTATTTACTGTCTTCAGTTACTCTCCGCAAGTGCGTCCACACAGCAATGTTTAACTTTTACAAGTTGAAGCAGCTTAGATTATCGTTTTCCTTTTGCTGGAAGAAAATAAAAAACATTTGGTCCATAATAGAGTCGTAGAATGATACAGCACTGAAGGAGGCCATTCGGCCCATCGTGCCTGTGCCGGCTCTTTTAAAGAGCTATCCAGTTAGTCCCGCTCCCCTGCCCTTTAAGTGTCAGCTGTGGCTCAGTGGGTAGCACACTCGCCTCTGCAGTCCGAAGGTCGTGGGTTCAAGTCCCACTCCAGGGGCTTGAGCACATAAAGCTAGGCTGACGCTCCCAGTGCAGTGCTGAGGGAGTGCTGCGCTGCCGGAGGTTCCGTCTTTCAGATGAGACGTTAAACCGAGGCCCCGTCTGCTCTCTCGGGGACGTAAAAGCTCCCATGGCACTATTTCGAAGAAGAGCAGGGGAGTTCTCCCCAGTGTCCTGGCCAATATTTATCCCTCAACCAACATCACAAAAACAGATTATCTGGTCATTATCACATTGCTGTTTTTGGGAGCTTGCTGTGCGCAAATTGGCTGCCGCGTTTCCCACATTACAACAGGGACTCCACTTCAAAAGTACTTCATTGGCTGTAAAGCGCTTTGAGACGTCCTGTGATCGTGAAAGGCGCTATATAAATGCAAGTCTTTTTTTCTCCATAACCCTGCAAATGTTTCCAGTTCCCTTTTGAAAGTTATTGTTGAATCTGCTTCCACCACCCTTTCAGGCAGCGCGTTCCAGATCATTATAACCTGCTGCGTAAAAAAACTTCTCCTCATCTCGCCTCAGAAATTTTTATTTCCTCGTTCGTCCAAATGAATAACTGAAGTTTCATAAAAGTATGCACGAGCTGATGGGAAAGATAAGTCCCAGTAAGCCAAGGAAGTCTTTATGGTCCTTTTTATTGGAATAGATGGATGTTTCAGTCACAAGATAAGTTGAGAGAAAGAAGGCTGCTTTGTCTGCAAGTTCGGTCACATCTTTCCAGAATATCAACACTACAATCTTCCCATTACAGAATCTGGCTACCTCTTAAATGAATCAAGTGTCCTGGCCTCGACCAACCCTTCATGGCAACCTGTTCCAGCTGTTGATCACCCTCTATGCAAAGAACTACTTCCTGACATCTATGTTAAACTTGTTCTTCACAGCGCTGACCCTGTGCTCTCTTGTACCGGTGAACCTGAAAGGATTGTTCTCGGTTTACTTTCTCTGTCGTATCAAGTGTCTTAGATTCCAAACTAGTCCTACTGCCCCGCGCTCTCCCCATTGCTCTGTTTCTTCCTCTGTGTCCAATATTGCCTTAAACAATGCAATGGTCTCGGCCTCAGTCACTCCCTGTGGCAAAGTTTCAACAATCCTTTCTATATAAATAATACGCCTAACCTCTCTCTCACTTTCTTAGTAACAGTTTACATTGACGACCCCTCGTTATAGACTCCCGAACCAGAGGATATAGTCTTTACTCTATCAAAACACTTCATAATTTAAAAAACTTTATTAAATCTCCTCTTGGCCTTCTCTACTGTAGGTTGCAACACTTCAAGTGAATATCCAAGTACTTTTTAAATGTGATTAGGGTTCTGCCTCTACCACCCTTTCAGGCAGTGAGTTCCAGACCTCCCTCTGGGTGAAAAGATTTCTCCTCAACTCCCCTCTAATCCTTCTACCAATTACTTTAAATCTATGCCCCTGGTTTTTTGTTTATTCATTTCAGGATGTGGGCGTCGCTGACAAGGCCAGCATTTATTGCCCATCCCTAATTGCCCTTGAGAAGGTGGTGGTGAGCCGCCACCTTGAACCGCTGCAGTCCGTGTGGTGAAGGTACTCCCACAGTGGGTTTGGGAGGTGCTGCCGAAGAAGCCTTGGTGAGTTGCTGCAGTGAAGGTATTCCCACAGTGCTGTTAGGGAGGGAGTTCCAGGATTTTGACCCAGCGACGATGAAGGAACGGCAGTATATTTCCAAGTCAGGATGGTGTGTAACTTGGAGGGGATCTTGTAGGTGATGGTGTTCCCATGCGCCTGCTGCCTTTGTCCTTCTAGGTGCCTTGGCGAGTTGCTGCAGTGCATCTTGTAGATGGTACACACTGCAGCCACGGTACGCCGATGGTGGAGGGAGTGAATGTTTAAGGTGGTGGATGGGGTGCCAATCAAGCGGGCTGCTTTGTCCTGGATGGTGTCGAGCTTCTTGAGTGTTGTGGAGCTGCACTCATCCAGGCAAGTGGAGAATATTCCATCACACTCCTTACTTGTGCCTTGTAGATGGTGGAAAGGCTTTGGGGAGTCAGGAGGTGAGACACTCGCCACAGAATACCCAGCCTCTGCCCCACTCTTGTTGCCACAGTATTGATGTAGCTGGTCCAGTTAGGTTTCTGGTCAATGGTGACCCCCCCAGGATGTTGATGGTGGAGGATTCGGCGATGGTAATGCCGTTGAATGTCAAGGGGATGTGGTTAGACTCTCGCTTGTTGGAGACAGTCATTGCCTGGCACTTGTGTGGCGCGAATGTTACTTGCCACTTATCAGCCCAAGCCTGAATGCCGTCCAGGTCTTGCTGCATGCGGGCATGGACTGCTTCATTTTCTGAGGAGTTGCAAATGGAACTGAACATTGTGCGATAATCAGCGAACATCCCTACTTCTGATCTTATGATGGAGGGAAGGTCATTGATGAAGCAGCTGAAGATGCTTGGGCCGAGGACACTGCCCGGAGGAACTCCTGCAGCGATGTCCTGGGGCTGTGATGATTGACCTCCAACAACCACAACCATCTTCCTTTGTGCTAGGTATGACTCCAGCCAATGGAGAGTTTTCCCCCCGATTCCCATTGACTTCAGTTTTACTAGGGCTCCTTCATGTCACACTCGGTCAAATGCTGCCTTGATGTCAAAGGCAGTCACTCTCCCCTCAGCTCTGGAATTCAGCTCTTTTGTCCATGTTTGGACCAAGGCTGTAATGAGGTCTGGAGCTGAGTGGTCCTGGCGGAACCCAAACTGAGCATCGGTGAGCAGGTTATTGGTGAGTAAGTGCCGCTTGATAACACTGCCGACGAAACTTTCCATCACTTTGCTGATGATTGAGAGTAGACTGATGGGGCGGTAATTGGATTTTTCCTGCTTTTGAGGACAGGGCATACCTGGGCAGTTTTCCACAATGTCAGGTAGATGCCAGTGTTGTAGCTGTACTGGAACAGCTTGACTAGAGGCACGGCTAGTTCTGGAGCACAAGTCTTCAGCTCGACAACCGGGATGTTGTCGGGGTCCATAGCCTTTGCTGTATCCAGTGCGCTCAGCCATTTCTTGATATCACGTGGAGTGAATCGAATTGGCTGAAGACTGGCTTCTGTGATGGTGGGGACCTCAGGTGGAGGCCAATATGGATCATCCACTCGGCACTTCTGGCTGAAGATGGTTGCAAACGCTTCACCTTTGTCTTTTGCACTCACGTGCTGGGCTCCACCATCATTGAGGATGGGGATATTCACGGAGCCTCCTCCTCCCGTTTGTTGTTTAATTGTCCACCACCATTCACAATTGGATGTGGCAGGACTGCAGAGCTTTGATCTGATCCGTTGATTGTGGGATCGCTTAGCCCTGTCTATAGCATGCTGCTTCCGTTGTTTAGCATGCATGTAGTCCTGTGTTGCAGCTTCCCCAGGTTGGCACCCCATTTTTAGGTACGCCTGGTGCTGCTCCTGGCATGCTCTTCTACACTCCTCATTGAACCAGGGTTGGTTCCCTGGCTTGAGGGTAATGGTAGAGTGAGAGATATGCCGGGCCATGAGGTTACAGATTGTGGTGGAACACAATTCTGCTGCTGCTGATGGCCCACAGCGCCTCATGGATGCCCAGTTTTGAGCTGCTAGATCTGTTCTGAATCTATCCCATTTAGCACGGTGGTAGTACCACACAACACGATGGAGGGTGTCCTCAGTGTGAAGACGAGATTTTATCTCCACAAGGACTGTGTGGTGGTCACTGCTACCAATGCTGTCATGGACAGATGCATCTGCGACAGGTAGATTGGTGAGGATGGGGTCAAGTATGTTTTTCCCTCGTGTTGGTTCTCTCACCACCTGCCGCAGGCCCAGACTGGCAATTATGTCCTTCAGGACTCAGCCAGCTCGGTCAGTAGTGGTGCTACCGAGCCACTCTTGGTGATGGACATTGAAGTCTCCCACCCAGAGTACATTCGGTGCCCTTGCTACTCTCGGTGCTTCTTCCAAGTGGTGTTCAACATGGAGAAGTACTGATTCATTAGCTGAGGGAGGGCGGTAGGTGGTAATCAGCAGGAGGTTTCCTTGCCCATGCTTGACCTGAAGCCATGAGACCTCATGGGGTCGGAGTCAATGTTGAGGACTCCCAGGGCCACTCCCTCTCGACTGTATACCACTGTGCCGCCACCCCTGGTGGGTCTGTTCTGCCGGTGGGACAGGACATACCCAGGGATGGTGATGGAGGAGTTTGGGACATTGGCTGAAAGGTATGATTCTGTGAGTATGACTTTGTCAGGCTGTTGCTTGACTAGTCTGTGGGACAGCTCTCCCAATTTTGGCACAAGTCCCCAGATGTTGGTGAGGAGCAATTTGCAGGGTTGACTGGGCTGGGTGTGCCGGTGTCGTGTCCGTAGCTGGTGCCGAGGTCGATGCCGGGTGGTCCGTCCGGTTTCATTCTTAATATTGTTTCTCGTAGCGGTTTATTACAACTGAGTGGCTTGCTCGGCCATTTCAGAGGGCAGTTAAGAGTCAACCACATTGCTGTGGGTCTGGAGTCACATATAGGCCAGACCAGGTAAGGACGGCAGGTTTCCTTCCCTAAAGGACATTAGCGAACCAGATGGGTTTTTACGACAATCCGATAGTTTCATGGTCACCATTACTGATACTAGCTTTTTATTCCAGATTTATTTATTTAACTGAATTTAAATTCCCCAGTTGGTTATTGACCTCTCTGCTAAGGGAATAGGTCCTTCCTATCCACTCTATCTAGGCCCCTCATAATTTTATACACCTCAATCAAGTCTCCCCTCAGCCTGCTCTGTTCCAAAGAAAACAACCCCAGCCTATTCAATCTTTCCTCATAGCTAAAATTCTTCAGTCCTGGCAACATCTTCGTAAATCGCCTCTGAACCCTCTCTAGTGCAGTCACATCTTTCCTGTAACGTGGTGACCAGAACTGTAAGCAGTACTCCAGCTATGGCCTAACTAGTGTTTTATACAGTTCTAGCATAACCTCCCTACTCTTATATTCTATGCCTCGGCTAATAAAGGAAAGTATCCCGTATGCCTTCTTAACCACCTTATCTACCTGTCGTGCTATCTTCAGGGATCTGTGGACATGCACGCAAAGGTCCCTCTGTTCCTCTACACTTCTCAGTATCCTACCACTTATTGTGTATTCCCTTGCCTTGTTAGCCCTCCCCAAACGCATTACCTCACACTTTTACGGATTGAATTCCATTTGCCAGTTTTCTTCCCACCTGACCAGTCCATTGATATTTTCCTGCGGTCTACAGCTTTCTTCCTCACTATCAACCACACGGCCAATTTTTATATCAGCTGCAAACTTCTTAATCATGCCCCCTGCATTGAAGTCTAAATCGTTGGTATATACCACAAAAAGCAAGGGACCTAGTACTGAGCCCTGCGGAACCCCACTGGAAACAGCCTTCCAGTCACGAAAACACCCGTCAACCATTACCCTTTGCCTCTTGCCACTGAGCCAATTTTGGATCCACTTTCCCTTGGATCCCATGGGCTTTTAATTTTCTGACCAGTCTGCCACGTGGGACCTTGTCAAAAGCTTTGCCAAAATCCATGTAGAACAATCCAATAAGAACAAAAGTGGACTCAGAATTGACCCCTGATGTACATTTTTCTCTAATCTGAGGAACACTCACTTTCTTTTACGTTTCCTGTCCATAATCAACTTTCTATCCATGCTGCTGTTTCATCTTGCACCAAACTCCTCAATTTTAATCATAATCCTTTTGTGAGACACTTTATCAACCACCATCTGACAATCCATATCTACTGCATCTATTGCATTTCCTTTATCTATTCAATTGGTTACTACTTCAAAAACTACATTAAATTTGTCAAACATGACTTGCCTTTAACAGATTTGTGCTGGCTTTGTGATTAACCCATGCACTCCGAAATGCTTTTTAATTTAGTCTCAAATTGTGGATTCTAAGGGTTTGCCCACGCTGTTGGTAGACTATCTGGTCTATAGTTTTTCTTTTTACCCAGCTTATCCTTCTGTCCCTTTTTGAATAAGGCTATTAACTTGGCTATTCTCCAGTCCCCGGAGACAATTTGCATATTAAGAAGGATTGAAAAATTGTGGCCAGAGCCTCTGTTATCTCTTGTCTGACCTTTTACAACAATCTTGTGTGCGTGCCATCAGGACCTAGTGACTTGGCCACCTTGAGTTCTGCTAATTGTTTCAGAACCAATTCCTTTACCACAGTGAGCTCTATCAATTGCTCCACATTCTCCTCTGGTACAACTGGGCTCTCACTTCCATCATCACTTGTAAAAAGCAATGCGAAATATGTATTCACTATCTCCGCCATATCCTCACCCTCCACCACTCGACGCCCTCCTTCATCCCTGAGTGGTCCTACCCTCTCTTTAACTATTTAACTTTTCATACGCACATAAAAGCCCTTACTATTTATCTTTATATTGTCTCCTAGCTTTTTTTCACATTCCCTGCTAATCTCTCTTTTCACCTCCCTACTTCACTTTCTATATTAGGCTTGGTTACCTGTTGTACTCTTTCTGTTTATTTATCCACAAGCTCTTGTATTTAATTGCACCCCTTTTCACTTTATAGGAATATCTTTATTGTGTAATCTATTCATCATTATTTCCCACTGCTGATCTGTTGACCCGCTAACTAACTTTTCTGCCCAGTTAATTTGGGCGGGCTCCCTGATTACCTTGCTAACATTGCTTTTTCCAAGTCCGGCACTCTTATCTGTGAGTACTTTCTTTGCGGCGAGTTGGACTGGTGAAATGTATGAACAGCCAGAAGCTGCCGTAGGCGTTGATTATTTTGAGAGAGCCCTTTGCCAAAATTGTGGCACAAGCAATCAAGTTATCCACTGCCTGATACGTGAAGTAATCCAGCCATAATTTGCACTTAATCTCTCTTTAAATGTCTGATGATGAAGATCACGTGAGGCTATTGGAAATCTTTTGATATGGCTATTTTAAAAAAAAATTAAATACTTGCTGATCTCCCCCTGGTGTTGCTCGTGAAAAATCTGGGCCATGGTTGCGATGGCTAGCAGCTAAGACGGAGCTGTGTTTAATCTGTTCTGAACTTTGTTAAGGTCACTGCGCAGTTCGTGCATGCGGGTCTAATTGGGCACATCCTGAGGCTAATTATTCGGGGGAGTTTCTGTAGATCGGTAGCTGCTTATAAGTCTCAGGCTTCTGTCCTTGGGGAGAGGGCAAGTTATCAGTGTCAAAGCAGGAAATGACTGGCTATCTTTCCCTTTTTAAAAAAAAAATAAACAAAATACTTTTGACACTTTAAAAGATGGAATGTGATAGATTTTCTTCATGTATACTGTTACTGATCTGAAATAAGCAAAATAAATGACCCCAGTTAAAAATGTTTTCTAAAACAACTTAAACACTCCTCTACCTGTTCATGTTGTGCAGTGAGATAACTTTCCAGAAAGAGTGTTCTGAAATGTACACTCCATTGTAGTAACATTGATGAAAAAAATTAAGTGATCTTCAGTATGGAATTTGATTGATGGGAGGGGTTGCTTTCAATTGTTTTTCCGTATTTCCTAGTGGGTTAGTTTTTTTAGTGACCGCCTCAGACTATAAAAGATTTTGTGGTTAATGTCTGGTTTTGTAGCTTAATGCCATACGTTACTCTGGTTTTATTGTCCTGTGTTTCTAGCGAGACTTGCAGGCAGTTTATTGTGAAAAGCTCCTTCTGCATTGATTGGAAAACAAGCTGACGATGAAGAAAAATTAATAGGTTTATAGTATATTTGCTGTATAGTGAATAACCATATAATGCGTTGATCCTCAAATAGTGGGTGTAAGGTCTGTCTAGGTGGAGACACAAGGCCTGTCGGGTCTGGGCATGAGGCCTGTCCAGGTCTGGGCATGAGGCCTGTCCGGGTCTGGGCATGAGGCCTGTCCGGGTCTGGGCATGAGGCCTGTCCGGGTCTGGGCATGAGGCCTGTCCGGGTCTGGGCATGAGGCCTGTCCGGGTCTGGGCATGAGGCCTGTCCGGGTCTGGGCATGAGGCCTGTCCGGGTCTGGGCATGAGGCCTGTCCGGGTCTGGGCATGAGGCCTGTCCGGGTCTGGGCATGAGGCCTGTTCGGGTCTGAGCATGAGGCCTGTCCTGGACTGGGCATGAGGCCTGTCTGGGTGACAAAGACCTGGGAGGAGTGAGCATTGACATTCTGTTATCTCTAACCCGCCTCTTTTGTACCACAGTGGGTCTGCAACGGTTCCTGTTGATTGTCATTCACTCTACGGCCCACTCCTTGCTGCTTCAGTTCGCTAGCCCA
The DNA here is from genome assembly GCA_030390025.1 of Squalus acanthias. Classification (NCBI taxonomy): domain Eukaryota; kingdom Metazoa; phylum Chordata; class Chondrichthyes; order Squaliformes; family Squalidae; genus Squalus; species Squalus acanthias. The sequence continues at coordinate 16,965,658 of CM059436.1, read as the reverse complement.
CTCCCTCCCAATTCCCGCAGTCTTCCCACTTGGCAGTGCAAGTTTTGCAGAGACAAGCAAATGAGAGTTAAGAACACAGCAGTGAGAATAAGGGAAAGCAAATAAAGATGAGAAGGGAAAGAATCAGAAGCAAAGCAGCTGGGAGAGTGAGAACGAGAACACAAGTGAACGAGAGTGAGAGAAAGTGAAGGTGGAGACTGAGAAAAAGAGAGAAAGAAGTAATGGAGGAGAGCCAAAGATAAGTCAAAGAGGAAAGAAGTGAAATAGAGAGAGAAACCAAAGTGAAGGAAAAGAGGAATGAGAAAGAAGAGGCGAGATGGAAACAGTGAAGGAGGAGTAGATATAGAAGTGAAGAACGGAGCAAGAGAGGTGTAGGGATGGTTAAAGCTTGGAATGTACTTCCAGGTAAGCCAGTAGAGGCAAAAACCTGGGGGTCATTTAAGAGGGTCTTGGATTCTGTGAAAGAAGAACTGTTGGTTTTTCTAAATGGATAAGATGACTTTGCTTTTCTAGAGGAGAGACCGCCACCCTGATCCTATCGTGAATTAAGGGTTTTTAGACCAGGTTTTCATCTAGTGGACCTCCTCTGCACCTTTTCTAGGGTATCTGTATCTCTCACTATGTGAGTGGACCAGACTGGACACACTAAACCACTAGTGTGGTATTTCACTCCCCACATCAGTCAGTCTTACAGCATCCCTGCAGCACTTTAAAGTTGGATTATATCCTGCACACTTTGGGCACTCAGACTGGTGTGAGGCAGCCTCCTGGAGGTATCTCTCACTTCAGGGCTGGAGTGTGCTTGCTAATCTCTTGGGTTATGCTGCCACTTTTGTATTGCTGTACACCCAAAACCACTTTGGATCAATGTAAAAATATCAGTATAAGTATAGTTATAACAGATTAGCATCAGTCCTGCAAAATTGTGCATTCTGTTTTGTAGGGTGGACCCACATCCACAAACAACGTAAGTTGTAACTGCCCAAACTTTTCACGTAAAATCTTTGGGACAGATTTGGTCCCAGGTGCGAAAGGATTTTTTTTCTAACTTACTACTTACCTTGGTTATTTTTAACTCCTTGTACAGTTTATGCAATTGAATTGTTCTTATTCGCAGTGGAGGTTGAGTGCCTTATTTCTTGTCGTTATGTACCGTACTTTAATATACATTTTGCTGGTCATTTTCACAGTAGTTTTGTGTTTAATCAAAACCTGGGGAAAAGGAGGAAGAGCCGTCCAGTCCAACTCGTGGGAATTACTTTGGACCATTTTCATCTCTTCCAGCCTCTGCTTCTGTGTTTTTTGAAGTATTGTGTAGATTTTACCGCACTTTGCGGAAAATAATAAAATGGCAAAACATTAATGTGTTTATCCACCCCCCCCCACCCACCCAATCCCTCCTGGAGGCATTGAGTCCTTTCTGGGGTGCAGTTCCTTGGGTAATGGCTATCCTTTGGTACCTTGCTTAATGGCCATTATTCATACATGGGCCTTGACTGTGGTGACGACAAACTATTCAAATATGGCCATGCCCAGTCCTGTCCTCACGTCATCTCCACATACATACACAACTCTAGAAGGGTTGCTGGATAGTGATCGGGGGCGATTTTCCCCGCCCTGTCACGGGACACTGAAGCCAACTATAGAGCTGAGGTTAGCTGATGAAGCACAGACTGTGGAACTTGCTGAACTGTTGCAGAATTATTGCTTTACTTTACCTTTCCTGCTTAGGCTCTTGCAGATCACTTTGAAGACAAGACCACATCTGTCGTGGAGCGTCTAAAGATCTTCTACTGTTGCCAAGTGCCTCCACACTGTGCTGTTCAGGTACGTCTATGAGTGCCCAATGTTCTCTCCATCTCTAAGGAGCATAATGTAGCCAGTTTAACATCTTATCCGAAAGACGGCACCTCCGACCGTGCAGTGCTATCTCGGTGCTGCACTGAAGTGACAGCCTAGATTATGTGCTCAAGTCTCTGGAGAGTGGCTTGAACCCACAACCTTCTGACTCAGAGGCAAGTGTGCAACCACGGAGCCAAGTGGACACCTGAAAACATGTTTATTACAGATACAAGTTTGATTTTTGTGTTTTATATACAGTGACTCTTTAGCATTGTGGCTGAAGAGTTTTCGTCACACCTCCAGTCTCAGATTTCACTTTATTTGACAACAAAGTTAGCATTCGGCAGACTAAATTCTCTTAGTCTTTGAGAAGTGCCCTCTGTGTCAATCATAGTTTAAAACTTCTTTTACAGGAAATGCTCTTTTCGTCACATAATGAAGAGTGAGACAGATGAATACATTACAGGAGTTTTTCAGATGAATTATCTTTCTTTTCCCCATTTAGCGGCAGCTAGCCACACTATTGTTTGAGCTGGGATGCACCAGTTCGGCTCAGCAGATCTTTGAGCAGCTGGAAATGTGGGAAGATGTTGTGATTTGCTACGAAAGAATTGGGAAACATGGAAAGGTGAGAGGACACTGCACTTGGAAATAACAATTCAGCTGAATGTAACGCGGGTTATTAGAGGGGCTTTTTGTGTGCTGCAAGGCCATGTTATCGAACGAGTTATTCTTTCAATCTGCTTGTTCCCAGTAATTAAACAGTGATAGTATTGAATTGAATATAAGACCTGCCTCCATAAAATTTTGACTATATTTTAACCAGTTTGCCAGTGTTGTCTACAGGAGTCTATGAAATCTTTAAAACAAAACTGACCCCAAGTATGTGAAAAAGGGGAAATTTCTTCTAAAAGACTGAAAAGATGCAGCTTAAAACTATGGTTCCTTGTTCCTAACAGTTACATCTACTGGGCCAGGCAGCTATGTCACATTGCAGTGCTTAAAATTTGCTTGCGAACAAAATCCACTTTTTTCATTTCCCTGCATGAAGGTTTGGAAAAAGTCTGATGGCATTTTGTAAAACCTATATTCGGCTCCTGGAACCTTTTATGCACCACATTGACTATTTAGATCCAAAAGAAGGATTAGCATCCTACTCTCTTTATTATCAGAATGTAGTAATAGTTGCATTTATACAGCGCCTTGCCACACTGAAATGTCTCAAAGCACTTTACCCATCCAATTAAATGCAGCCACAGTCGTTACATAGGCAAATGCAGCAGACAACCTACTGCAGCAGTGAGCTGAATGACTACTTAAGCTGTCTTTTTGAGTGGTGTTGGTTGAGGAAGCAAGGGTTCAAGAGAAAAGTGCCTGATCAACTTGGACTATTGCCATAGAATCTTCAACCTGTACCTGAATCACTGGAACAGACTATTGGGGCCTTGGCTTAATATCTCATCAAAGGATAAATTAACCCAATGCACCAACATTTCCATCGATTATTATTACTGGAAAAGTCATACTTCTGCTCCGAACAAATTCAGTAAATAGAGTGTAGCTTATGGCTCATTATATGATACATTATTTAAACACTCTGCAGGTCCCTTGCTTCTGTACGTTATCCAGTTAGATGTACAGTGTCTTTAAACGTCTTATCACACCCAGGCCAATGTGGTATACCTACAGAATGGATCATTAATGTTTGTTTTAAAAATAGCTCCCCCAGTGGCTCAGCAAGAAGATGAACTATACAGAGCAGGAAAGTTCCAGGTTCCAGCTCCCTAGTCTATGCTGAATTAGCTGATCTGGGGTTGGGGGAGGGGGGGCAGGATTGGCGTCACAACTGGCCTGAGCACCTCTGGGTTAGGGAGATGAAATCGGCCAGGGTTCCCATTCCTCATCGTCCTCCAGTGACCTCTGCTGGAAGTGGGTGTGGTGTGTATGTGTACGTGCGTGCGTGTATTGATTGAAGACTGGATCAGGCTCCACTGATGCTGCTGACAGTTCTGCCAACACTCACCATCAAGGCTCACGCATAATGGTCACTTGGGTGAGGGTGGAAAGCCGACGAGAATAAAAATCTTATCTATTGTTGAAAGCAATTGATGCTAATTTTATGATGAAGGATTAGAAATGGGAATTTAAAGTTCTGATTTTTTTTTTCCCCTTTGAAGTGTTTTCCTCATTGTATTTCCTTTTCATTTAAAAAAAACACCTTTCCCTGTCGAAGCTATCCCCAGGCAGTCTCACTGAAGCTTGGGATGTTGGTTTGATAGGAAGGGGACTGGGGGGGGGGGGGGGCGCGGTGAGGGGGGAAATGAGAAGAAAGCCAGTCATCTTACAAGAGCAGGGCTTGCCCATGCTGAGCTGACGAGAAGACTTGCTGAGCAGCCAGACTGACAAAAGTTGCAATGTTTTTTAACCGCACAAATTGAGACACTCAGCTTCCACAAGGTCAGTCCCCCAACTGAGAGCGGACATGTGTGTCTGGGAATATAGTCCACTCTAGCTTTTTATTCTACTAGTTAATCACTGGACGTGGAAATTAGCTTATGATGTCGACACTGGCACTAACTCTCTGTGACCTAGTGCCAGGGTCTCAATGATCTTACATAACCATGCCAGCCTAGAAGAAGAAGCCAATGCACCTGTACATTTATTGATTAGACAGAGCTTTATTTCCTTGTTGAAGCATTCTCAAGGGGGAGAAGGGGTTAAACAATGTGTTACTGTGCTTTATGACAACTCTCTGTGATTTTTGAAACCACAAATTACATTTAATCCTTTTTAAATACTCATTTTCCGTCTGGCGTCACAAAATGCAAATGTGCTTTTCATTGCACGCATGTACACAAAAGCAGTCATTTGCTTGATGCTGTTGTTGTCAAAATTCCATCCATTACAGCTGAGAGCGTTTGTTTTTGGTGCAGAGCAATTATTGCTGTTTGTACGTGATTGCCCAAAGGTTCAAATTGTCACTGCATCGGCAATTCCTGGAAAAGAAAAATGCCTGATGGCCTAATGGGCGAGAGAGAGAGATTTATTTCAGATGAGCAGTGGGAGCAGCCAGCTTGTTGGGTAACTCGTAGTGTGAGTGATTGCATTGACTGTGATACAAGGTAACACTGAGGGCTACGCACCAATCACGCCCTCTAAAATCATAGTGCTTAGCTCTGCTACCCAGTCATTATCCAGACCTAGGAGAGCGGGCAGAGGAGGCTTACCAGGGATGAGGGATTTCAGTTATGTGGGGAGACTAGAGAGGCTGGAATTACTCTCCTTGGAGCAGAGAAGGTTAAGTGGAGATTTAATAATGTTCAAAGTTAGACAGGCCTCTGCTGACAGGAAGGTCTGTAACCAGAGGACACAGATTTAAGATAATTGGCAAAAAAACCAGGGGAGATGAAAAGAAATGTTTTTATGCAGCGAGTTGTTGTGATCTGGAATGCACTGGCTGAAAGGGTAGTGGAAGCAGATTCAGTAGTAACTTTCAAAAGGGAATTGGATAAATACTTGAAAAGTAAAACATTTGCAGGGCTATGGGGAAAGAGCAGGGGAGTGGGATTAATTGGATAGCTCTACCAAAGAGCCGGCACAGGCACGATGGGCTGAATAATCTCCTTCTGTGATGTATGATTACATTGTTTAATTCTCTCCGATACCGAGTATCATGCAAATATGCCCAACTACCACAGAAAGTACCATCATAGCATCTTTAATGAGTTAATTAAGTTGATGAAGGCAAATTAACTGAGAAAAGCACTCTGACTGGAGAATGAACACCCGCCTGTGTTGCATGTGCTGAACCTGTTGGACTTGACTAGGGTTTACTTTTTCCTCTTATCATCTGCAGGCAGAAGAAATCCTTCGTAGAGAGTTGGAGAAGAAGGAGACTCCCACCCTGTACTGCCTCTTGGGAGATGTGCTGAATGACCACCAGTACTACGACAAGGCCTGGGAGCTGTCCAAGTACCGTAGTGCCCGTGCCCAGCGCTCCAAGGGGCTGCTCCACCTCCGCAACCATGAGTTCAAACAATGCGTGGAATGCTTTGAGCGATCAGTGCAGATCAACTGCTTACAGGTGGGGAGACGAGATGATTTACTGTTGTTTACTTTCTCTTGTTGAGCTTAATGTATGTCTCACTCTGCTGCCCGTGTCCTAACTCGCACCAAGTCCCGTTCGCCCATCACCCCTGTGCTCGCTGACCTACATTGGCTCCCAGTTAAGCAACGCCTCGATTTTAAAATTTTCAGCCTTGTTTTCAGATCCCTCCATATGGCCTCGCCCTCTCCCGATCTCTGTAATCTGCTCCAGTCCTACAACCCTGCGAGATATCTGCGCTCCTCCAATTCTGGCCTCTTGAGCATCCCCGATTTTAATTGCTCCACCATTGGTGGCCGTGCCTTCAGCTGCCAAGGCCCTAAGCTCTGGAATTTCCTCCCTAAACTTCTCTGCCCTTTAAGACGCTTCATCTGCCCATATATTTCATTGTGTGGCTCGGTGTCAAATTTTGTTTGATAACGCTCCTGTGTAGCGTCCATGGGACATTTTACTACGTTAAAGGAACTATATAAATGCAAGTTGTTATGAAACAAAACATGGGTTCTGACAGGAGAATTCTACCGGCAGAGACGAGTCTGTGTTGAAACAAGCATGTCTTTAACACGTCAGCTAGTAATTTTCAGTCAATACTTTTCGATTTGTGTAGTCTGTGTTTTCATCTGAGCCAATAGGTCCAGTGCCTTTTAGCCTGCTATAAGTCAGACCCACTGGACGCCAAAGCTATGCAAATTCTTGTGCGTGATACTAAATGCATTGGATAATTGAGCCACGCTCCAAGCCAGAAGTCGCGGGTGACTGACTACTCATTGCCTTGTGCCAGGCGGAGGGGCTCCAACAGTGCATGCAAGGAACTGAAGTGAAAACAGCTCATGTGAACATTACGGCAAGTCACTCAGCGCCTGGATGGGAAAGACGGGGTGTGAGGCCTTTCAGTGGACTGAGCCGACAGAGAGAGAGAGAGCAGGAGCAATCGTTGGTGCTTGAGGGCGGAGATGTGGTGGGGGGGGGGGGGGAGGGGGGATTATTGGTTCTGGACAAAAACGGGTGTGATATCAGCGGTGACCAAGGCCGCAGTCGGGAGGCCCGAAACATTTTCAGATCGGGGCCTCATTTAGGGTTTTACCTGCTCTGCTGCAGCTCGCTAGTTTGGTACCAATGGAAAATGGGCCAGCTCCTGCATGGAGCCAGCTGGCAGGCAGGCCACTGTTGGGGGGTTGGGGGGGTTGTTTTGCGAGAATAGGCTGGCAGCAGGCTGGAATATTTTTGCAGGGCCGTGAGGAAGAAACTTATCTTTTCTTAGCACTCTCCAGCGATCCCTTTAAGGACCCCGCTGGTTAGACCTCTCGTCGTTTGGGGAAAACGAGACGAGGATGCACTTCGCATGCTCCGTGTCTTGTGTAGGACCCTAAACATCCCCCTGTCTGTGTTGGGCAGGAGTCCGCCGGGCGCCCACGTAAAGGCCTGCCTGACAATTGAATCAGGTGGGCAAATGGGTGTAGACGATCCCACCAGATTTTCCTCTGTCAATCGCTTGTTTTTTCAGGCAAGAAACAGGCGGCCAACAGTTGAAAATCCCCCCCCCACCCCCCTACCCCAATTCTAGCTATTTTCCCAAAGAGAGAGAGAGAGCTAATTGGTTTAATAGCATGTAAATAGATTTTATAAGTCAGGAACGAGAGGTGTAAAATGCTGCTTACTGTAAAAAGACAGTTTCAGTCAGACCCGCTCAAAGGGATTAGAAAGACTCCAAAATAGTAAAGATCTATAGATATGAAGCTCTTTTCCCTCTTGTTTACCTATTTTAATCCATCAACCTCCACGGACTTTTAAAACCTTACCTTGGCATTGCCTAACCACTGCTTCATGATTTATGTCGTCTCCTCCTACTCCTTTCAACCTTTTAAAAACGTACCTTTAAAGGATTAATCAGTTCATTTGTTCTGTTTATTTAGCAGGATAAGGATTAATGAGTAACCTTGGTTGGTCCCTGGTAAATGCACAATTGTGCTTCTTGTAAATCCAATGTGTTTATCTCTCTTAATGGCCCATTAGATTAAAAATAGCTTGTTAGTGCACCAGTGGTGAATGGTCATTTGACTATAAGCAAGGTTCTCTGCAGGTTGGTAACCACTGCTACTGCTTGATTGGGACAGTAGAAGTTCCAAGCTTCCTCACTTCTATTTTTTTCATAATTAACTTGGAGCATATGTAAGGACTCCATTAAACGCGCAGCTCCAACAATTTCTCCCGCAATTGAAGCAAACTTTAAATGACCTAATCATTCATAGAAGCATAGAAGATAGGAGCAGGAGTAGGCCATTCGGCCCCTCAAGCATGCTCCACCATTTAATGAGATCATGGCTGATCATCCAAATTCAGTACCCTGTCCCTGCTTTCTTCCCATATCCCTTGATCCCTTTAGCCTTAAGAAATATATCTATCTTCTTCTTGAATATATTTAATGAATTGGCCTCAACTGCCTTCTGTGGTAGAGAATTCCACAGGTTCACCACTCTCTGGGTGAAGAAATTCCTCCTCATCTCAGTCCTAAATGGCTTACCCCTTATCCTTAGACTGTGACCTCTGGTTCTGGACTCCCCCGCCATCGGGAACATCCTTCCTACATCTAGTCTGTCTAGTCCTGTTAGAATTTTATAAGTTTCAATGAGATCCCCTCTCATTCTTCTAAACTCTAGCGAATATAAGCCTAATCGACCCAATCTCTCTTCATACGTCATTCCTGCCATCCCAGGTATCAGTCTGGTAAATCTTCACTGCACTCCCTCCATGGCAAGAACATCCTTTCTCAGATAAGGCGACCAAAACTGCACACAATACTCAAGGTGTGGTCTCACCAAGGCCTTGTACAACTGCAGCAAGACATCCTTGCTCATGTACTCGAATCCTCTCGCTATGAAGGCCAACATACCATTTGCCGCCTTAACCGCCTGCTGCACCAGCATGCTTACCTTCAGCGACTGGTGCACAAGGACTCCCAGATCTCGTTGCACTTCCCCTTTTCCCAATCTATTGCCGTTCAGATAATAATCTGTCTTCCTGTTTTTGCCACCAAAATGGATAACCTCGCATTTATCCACATTATACTGCATCTGCCATGCATCTGCCCAATCACACAACCTGTCCAAATCATACTGGAGTTTCTCTGCATCCTCCTCGCAGCACACACGCCCACCCAGCTTTGTGTCGTCTGCAAACTTGGAGATATTACATCTAGTTCCCTTGTCTAGATCATTAATATGTATTGTGAATAGCTGGGGTCCTAGCACCGATCCCTGCGGTACCCCACTAGTCACTGCCTGCCACTCGGAAAAAGACCCGTTTATTCCAACTCTTTTCTTCCTGTCTGCCAACCAGTTCTCTATCCAAATCAGTACCTTACCCCCAATCCCATGTGCTTTAACTTTGCACGCTATTCTCTTATGCGGGACCTTATCGAAAGCCTTCTGAAAGTCCAAATACACCACATCCACTGGTTCTCCCTTATCTATTCTACCATTTACATCCTCAAAAAATTCCAGTAGATTAGTCAGGCATGATTCACCTTTTGTAAATCCATGTTGACTTTGTCCGATCCTGTCACTGTTTTCCAAGTGCTCTGCTATTACATCCTTTATAATGGACTCTAGCATTTTGCCCACTACCAATGTCAGGCTTACCGGTCTATAATTCCCCGTTTTTTCTCTACCACCTTTTTTAAATAGTGGGGTTACATTAGCTACCCTCTAATCCATGGGAACTGTTCCAGAGTCTATAGAATGTTGGAAGATGACCAGCAATGCATCTACTATTTCTAGGGCCACTTCCTTAAGTACCCTAGGATGTAGATTATCAGGCCCTGGGGATTTATCGGCCTTCAATCCCATCAATTTCCCTAACACCATTTCCCTACAAATACTGATTTCATTCAATTCCTCCCTCTCATTAGACCCTATGTTCCCCGACATCTCTGGGAGTTTATTTGTGTCCTCCTTTGTGAAGACAGAACCAAAGTATGTATTTAATTGGTCTGCCATTTCTTTGTTCCCCATTATAAATTCCCCTGATTCTAACTGCAAGGGACCTACACTTGACTTCACCAATCTTTCTCTCTTCACATATCTATAGAAGCTTTTACAGTCATTGCGGAGGAATTATTAGACAGGATTGAAAGAAACGTTCTCAGTAAATTTACATGAAATCTGATTGGCGGTTTTGATACTGATCATTCCTCCTCTGCGTGTGTTGTTTTTTTTTTAACTTACCACCTTCCATAAACTTGAGCTCCTCCTAAACTCTGCTGCCCACATCCTAATCGCACCAAGTCCCGCTCACCCAGTGCTAGCTGACCTACATTGGCTCCCGGTTAAGCAACGCCTCGATTTTAAAATGTTCATCTTTGTGTCCAAATCCTTCCAGTGCCTCACCCCTCCCTATCTCTGTAATCTCCTCCAGCCCCACAACCCTCTGAGATCTCTGCGTTCCTCCAATTCTGGCCTCTTGCGCATCCCTGATTTTAATCACTCCCACCATTGGTGGCCGTGCCTTCAGCTGCCAAGGCCCTAAGCTCTGAAATTCCTTCCCTAAACCTCTCCGCCTCTCTACCTCTCCCCTCCTTTAAGTTACTCCTTATAACCTACCTCTTTGACCAAGCTTTTGGTCATCTGCCCTAATATCTCTTATGTGGCTCGGTGTCAAATTTTTGTTTTATAACACTCCTGTAAAGTGCCTTGGGACGTTTTACTATGTTAAAGGCGCTCTATAAATACAAGTTGTTATTTTAGAATTCCTCTACTCTCTTAACAGAATGTGGGGAGGCGGGAGGAATGTGCAGGTGAACTTGTTGCTTTCCCTGTGTTCATTAACAGGAGCTTACATCATCTCAACAACAACTGGCATTGATAGAGCACCTTTAATGTAGAAACATATTTCATAGAGGTGTAATTGAAAAAAAAAACTTCAACAACTTAACGATGTTTCTCCAGATTCCAAAGAAACCAACAGCCCTAATAAATGAATTTTAAAAGGGATTGCACTGCAGGACTGCTAAAAAGTAACATGTCCTCTTGTAAAAAAAATAAACTGGTGGGTTCAGTTTTTACCATTAATGAGGTTGTATTCTCCACCATTGTTTTTGGAGCTCTTTTTGGAAAAGAATGTGCTGGGATCAGTACCCATTTCCCGGGATGGTACATTGTCATTTTGGTAAAAATAAAATTTGTTCGATTCTCACCAAACTCTCTCTCTCGTCAGATTCTCTGTACCTTTATGATATTTGATTAAACCTAACCCAGCCTGTATTGGTATCCTCAAACACAGACTTGTGGCTGCAGTAAGTTAAAAGATTTTATTGCATCGAACCAGAATTAAAAGTGGTGCCTTCTGGATTTATTTAAGAGATCAGCATGGTGAGAACTTTCAGTCTGTGTTTGCATAACTTCTGGCATCACCTCAAGAACATTGCGTTAAATGGACGCCCTGCCAAAAATGCCCATTGAGTGTTTGATGGTTGTGTTTTGAACCCAGAAATTGTACATTGGCATTGGTGCCTAATGTTAGAAAAGTGCCATTTTGAAAATATGAAGTGACATTTTGTCCGACCAGAATTTTTCCAGGACAAAACCGTGCCAAAACTGTATAGTGTTGCTTTTGTTATTTACATTACACTTATCCTCGTTGCTCTGCAGAGGATGTTGGAGACCTTCAATTATCCCCCAATTTCCATTATCCACCGAGGGGAGATTCCTGTCCAGTATGGTGGGTACTGGAGGGCTGCTATAGTTTGAGTAATTACTCAACCTCCTTGATTTGCCCGTCATATGTGGGCAATTGTCACTCAGATTCCTACTGAGCAGGTATTATCTTTGTCTTATAAAACTACATGATAATTTCACTGATGAGTGATTATTTATGCGATTGAAAACTATGAGGTGGAATACACACTTTTAACTATGACTGACTGACTCGGAGCTAAGTGAAGAATGCCATCAGTGACTCAAGGGACTGTTGACTTATTACAAAAAAGGTAAAAAGAAAAAAAAAAACCCTGCAAAAGCTATTAATATAATACGAAAACAGAAGATGCTGGTCAGTCAACGTCTGGAGAGAAGAGGGAAGTTAATGTTTCAGGTGTAACCCTTCAGAAACTGGAAAACAAATTACGGATGAACAGAATTTAAAAAGGAATAGAACAAAGGGAAGGAGAAGGAAGCACACACACATAGTGGAATGACCTGTAAAGTGCTTCAAAGTCAATGGAAATAAAAATCGGGAGAGATGTTAAACGGGCTGCTGACTCGCTATCACCGGTTTTACAGTATCGCACAAAGTCAAGATCTACCCCACCAAGCCCAATAGCAGACTGGCTGCCACTTTTTCTGGCATCGGCCAATTAAGCACCAACCAGGGATCAACCCTAGACTTTCCTAATCTTTACAGCTCGGTGTAAGTGGTGAATTTACCCTGAGAGCCATGGGTTAAAATTAATTGGAATCTCTAACTGTGCTGTAATTTTTAACCTTTTTATTAGGTCCTTTTTCTTAACGGATTAATTTGAAAGTATCTCTGCCCCCAGTAGCTCGCCCATGACCCCCTCACTCACATTTTGCTTTCGACTTCTAATTTTTTTCCCCCTCTCTCTCTTTCCATCTCTTTGCCATGTTCTTTGTCTATTCCTCTGTGGTAATATTAAAATTGCGTGTCAGTTTAACCTGGTGGAAATTTTCTTTAGATTTAGCATGTGTATTCTTTGATTTCTGTGCCATACCATTTCTCTTTTAGCCTAGTCTGCCTTCTAATGTTCAGCTTTATCGTGAACCTTATTTTGTGACCATTCTTCATGCTTGGCGGAATGTCGAATGTACTTTCCTACAGTGCAGAGTAATCCATTAAAAGCAATTGGAGGCCAGCGTTTGGAGAAAGAGCCTTCCTTGCGTATCAGTTCCTACGTATCTGCTCTATTTTAAATTGATGTTAAAGTTAGAATTGATATGCAATTAGTTTTTTTTAATGCTTTGTCTGCTGGATAGCTTAACTGTAGCTCCCTTGGGGTAAGTGTGTTGACTGTTCTTGGCCGTTCTGAGTGGGAGAAAGAGTAAAGTGATCCTCGACAAAATCATGTGACCTAGTCTGCCATGAAGGTAAATAGCGTCTGTTTGACATCACCTCACTGTCAGTCAAAATTAACTGAACCTTTTGTAACGCCGATACATTAATCACAAAGTCTGCTGCTTTCGAACAAAAGGCTTGGCTTTTAGTTTCATTAAAAATGATTGCACACGATAGTCTGCAGCAAGCGAAGAATTATTTGCTTAACTCTTGTCAACTTGACAAGTGTTTGAAACTCTTGTCAGTGAATTGTAAAAAGACCTTTTTTTTTCCGTAAAGTGTAAGTCGTTCTTTCTCTTGTCTTCAGCCAGTCCATTGACAGTTGCAACTATGTGCCTTGCTTGGGCTTCCAGTGCAGCCACTTGCTACTGAATAGTTGGATGGATTAGCGACGTGGTACTGCCTCAAGATTCTCCGAACGCCACTTCACAATGTCCCCTTCAAATAGTGTGCAGTAGGAATCTCCTGTTCGAATGGCTTTTATTTTTTTGAAACTTGATTTCAGCATGTTTTTATTCATTTGTGGCCAAAACCACACTTGTCAACTATCATTCCATTCCCTCAGCCGTAAACCCATAACATCCAGATGCTCGAAATGCGTGTTGGCCTGTGTAGCAGATTTGTGGTCTGGGAACTGTGGAGATGTAAAAAATAAATTGCTGGGGTGAATGATGGTTTGGATTTAATGATGTCTGTTTTTTTTTTAAAAAAAAAAGACTTGTTCGTTTATTACAATTTCTTTTTAGCCATCTGGCAGGTTATGTCGTGAAGTCCCATCCATTAGCTTGCTACTGCTTTGATGGTAGTTGGTTCTACTTGGAGCTTGCCAATGCCGGGTGTTTGTTAACAAACTGGTAAATCGCAGGAAGTGATGTTGGCATTAGGGTTACAAGCCCCTGAGGGTAAACGGGGGGAGCTAATGGAGGAAATGCTATTAAAAAAGGCAGCTCGGTTTGTTCATCTTCTGTAAACAACAACAACTTGCATTTATACAGCACCTTTAACATAGTAAAACGTCCCAAGGCGAGCGTCATCAAGCAGAATTTGATATCGAGCCACACTAGGAGTTATTAGGACAGGTGGAGATAGGTTTAAAGGAGCGTCTTACAGGAGGAGAGAGAGGTCGAGAGGCGGAGAGGTTTAGGGAGGGAATTCCAGAGCTTAGGGCCAAGGCAGCTGAAGGCACGGCCGCCAATGGTGGAGTGATTAAAATCGGGGCTGTGCAAGCGGCCAGAATTGGAGGAGCGCAGATATCTCGGAGGGTGTAGGCAGTGTTCCCTTGAATTTATTTTAGGGTGCGCGGCCCCTTTAAGGGGCTGCCCGGCCCATTCAAAATACTGCGCATGCGTGGTTTTTACTATTTAAAAGCTGGTGATCCGGCTGCACAGGAGCTGCAGAGCGCTGCGTGGCCGCACAGCTTAAAGGGAACATTAGTTGTAGGGCTGGAGGAGGTTACAGCGATAGGGAGGGGCGAGGCCATGGAGGGATTTGAAAACAGGGATGAGAATTTTTAAATCGAGGCGTTGCCAGTCCGGGAGTCAATGTAGGTCAAGCGAGCACAGGGATGATGGGTGAACGGGACTTGGTTAGGATACGGGCAGCAGAGTTTTGGATGAGCTTTGGTTTATGGAGAGTGGAAGATGGGAGGTCAACCAGGGGAGCATTGGTATAGTCAAGTCTAGAGGTAACAAAGGCATGGATGAGGGTTTCAGCAGCAGATGAGCTGAGGCAGGGGCGGAGTTGGGTGATGTTACAGAGGTGGAAACCAATGGCAACCGCACCTTGCTGAAGAGAACTGGAACTGTCAACTTTACCGTCTCCATTTAAAAACACACTCTTTTTGTTAGTCTTCACCAACATCAAAAAATTAAACCAACATTTTAACACTAGTGCTCTGCTTCCACTGTCTAGAGAGCAACACAGAACCGGGAGTCTAATTTGAGTTTGCCGGCTCTGTATTGCTCTAAGCAAACCGATACATGTAGTACAGCTTGTCCTTATCTTACTTTTCCTGGACACCCGAGGAACACCGATTCTAAACTCAGCTCTGAAAGTCATGCAAGCTTGACTACCCTCAGTGAACAATGTATCAAATATCAGGATGCCAGCTTGGGGAAGGACCTGTTGGCCAGTAATTGGTGTTTTGAAAAAATATGGAAGTCCGATAATCATGGTCTCTCTCAGCCACATTACTATACAAATTCTGGGCCCATCCTACTGCAGTTGGGATATTGTGAGGAAGTTCAGGGCTGTCAATGGAAGTTTCAATGCATTGCGAAGAGCATGCATGCACCAGATCAGAAATTCAAGATTACACTCTATACTTCTACACAATACAGCAGCTTAGGCTTCAAAGCAATTGGCAGAAGATTTAGTTTGTGGAGAGGCTTTCCCAGTGATTCAGTGGGTAAGTGTACCATGTAGCGTGGTGTTAAACCATACAGAACAGAAAACTCCCAGGTCAATATCTGATCTCTGTGATGTTAGTTGATCTCCACCGGGACAGCGGTACAGTTGGGACCACACTGTCCCTGAGCAAGGGGTGGAGTTTGCCTTTGCGGGAGCCCTGTGTAAAGGTTCGGCTTGTTAGGACCCCCTATGTATTACTGGACAAAACTGATGAGTTGCTCAAACACACTGGCGGTAGGGCTCGCCCTTGCACGACTGTTGGTGGGCAGTTTCCCTGCGGGTGCTGCATGACGCGCCAGGCAGGGTGAAGTGTGCGACCAGATTGGGACTTCCCCCTCGGACTGCACGGTTTGCAGGTTCCGGGGTCGTCCACGTTTGTGTCGGCACCGAGTCCTGCTGGCCAGATCTGCTCAGGAGGCCCCGTGCAATCGCACGGGTTACACCGTACTAACCCCGCCCCTGAGCTAAAGATGAGGAAAATCAGCCGTGGTTCCTGCTCCTGCTTCCGTTCTGTCAATCTTCGGAAAGCATGCGTGTGTATATGTTGGGTGAAGGCCGGACCAGGTATGACTCCACCAAGTAAAAAGTCCACCTTACACATTCTGCCTCCCAAGTCGCTGTCTTCAGGGGAGGAGGGAAGACGATTAGGCAAATGTTTTCCTTAAAAATTAGAAAAGTTATTGAAAGTTATAATCTGAACAAAAGTTTAACATCCCCATTACAGCTCGAAGTTGACAGCTGCAGTGGATTCCAGTTCTGTGTATTACTGCGGGGTTACACGGAGCAAGGATTTATTTGACTTGCGTGTGGAGTTAATAGTAAAAATCCCATCTTAAAATACAATCTCTGTTTTTTTCCAGCTCGGAGTTTGGTTTTCTTTGGGCTGTGCATATCTGCGATTGGAAAACTTCGAAGGTGCTGCAAAAGCATTTCAGAAATGCGTGATGTTGGAACCTGATGTAAGTACAGCACAGCAAGGCTGCTGCCTTAAAACAGAGATGGGTTTAAAGGCAGGAATTGTGGCACACAAGAGCCAATTTCTTTTTTCATTTATCTGAAGGTGCAGCCTGGCTGAACTGTCCAGGTGTGTGTATATATTCTACCACTCCTGTGTTTTTCTGGCTATGCAGTGTTGCCCTGTTAGCTATTCTGTCCTTCGGAAGCAGTGCCCCTGCCCACTTTATACAGCATGGAACCCAAACTCAAAAGAGAGCCTGCGACTGCATTATGTGGGAAAGGCAAATATATAATGTGGCCTTTACAACTCCTTTATTGTAGAAAAGTCTCAAGGCACTTCATAGAGGCTTAAGGAAAAATAGACGAATATTTGAATTCTGAATGTTTGACATAAGTTTCTCCTAGGTGGAATTTACCTTTACCCAAAACCCCATACAGTGAAGATGACTAACCTCTGTATGAATATGATGCTGGATTTTGTAGTGCCAATTTAGTACTACTGTATTACAGTACTAATATTTCACTATTTAGCCTGGACTGATTTTTGAATACTTCTGTATTGTTCGAGGTTCTTTCAGCATCATTTGTAGCTTCCCAGTTGGGTTATAGAAAATGCTTAGATCTAAGAATTTGAACGCATCTTAGAGTCCACTGTGATTCAGGAGATGTGGAGCAACATTGTAACTCAGACAAGTTACCAAGATGCAATAAAAGGTCATGTTATTGATGTTTTAGTCTGGTGGCTAGGCTGAAATGCCAAGAACTTGCATAACTAATGGTGTGTTTAACATCCCCGTTCCACTGGGGAAAGGAGAGGGGCTGAAAATGTTCTCAACTTTGACTGGACTTTAACTGCATGTAACTTAAATAAACTAATGCCATGACAGTAATTCAGATGATGATTCAAGAACGTAATATGTTTTAATTCATTACCCATTGATGTGTAATAGAATTGCAAATCATTCTGAATGGTATATTTATGCTGTGGCTAAAACTGTCATGGAGGGATTCCATGAAATACATTTGCACTTTATTTTTCTGTAAATATTTTGATTTTGAATCCGGATGGCTCCCAGCCCAATATACCACTTACTTGCACAGTTTAATAGGAACAGCCCATTAGCTTACACAAAGACCACAGCTTCTGCAGATTTCTCATCGGCGCTGCCACGAGTACTTTCTTGTTTTTAAAAAAAAAAATTGAAATAGAGACTGGAACAGCCCGAAGAAATGATTGCTTCATGCTTTTGATTGGAGGGGAAAGAAAGTCCAGGGAGAGCCCTTTCTATTTAAACCCAATCTGAAAATAAACATTTATATGTGTAGAAATGCCGTGAAATCCTTTGCTTGTAGTGGATCCACCATGTCAGGTCTCATTCCTTCCTCAGTTGATCTGGTTTCATGAGTTACGGGGAATGACGATATTTATTTCTGGAGCAATTCCATGGCTTTTTCCCCCATTCTCAGGATGTGGGTGTCGCTGGCAAGGCCGGCATTTATTGCCCATGTCTAGTTGCCCAGAGGAGGTGGTGGTGCACCTGCTGTTTGATAATACTGAGTGGCTTGCTGGCAATGTTCCCTTAGCTCCCGCACAGCCGGCTCACCGACTTTTGAATGGAAAACCGGCGCTTGTGCGGAAATTTGAAAGGGTCGCGCAGCCCGTTAAGGGGGCCTGCACACCCAAAAAAAAATTAAAGGGAATATTGCTTGCTGTGCCACTTCAGAGGGGAGTTATGAGTCAACCACATTGGTGTGGGACTCGTGTCACATATAGGCCAGACCGGGTAAGGACGGCAGGTTTCCTTCCCTAAAGGCAGCATTTGACCGAGTGTGGCATCAAGGAGCCCTAGTAAAACTGAAGTCAATGGGAATCAGGAGGGAAAACTCTCCACTGGCTGGAGTCATACCTAGCACAAAGGAAGATGGTTCTGGTGGTTGGAGGTCAATCCCCAGGACATCTCTGCAGGAGTTCCTCAGGGCAGTGTCCTAGGCCCAACCATCTTCAGCTGCTTCATCAATGACCTTCCCTCCATCATAAGGTCAGAAGTGGAGATGTTCACTGATGACTGCACAGTGTTCAGCGCCATTCACAACTCCTCAGATAATGAAGCAGTCCATGCCCGCATGCAGCAAGACCTGCACGACATTCAGGCTTGGGCTGATAAGTGGCAGGTAACATTCACGCCACACAAGTGCCAGGCAATGACTCTCTCCAACAAGCAAGCATCTAACCACAGCACCTTGGCATTACCATTGCCAAGTCCTCCACCATCAATATCCTGGGGGTCACCATTGACCAGAAACTTAACTGGACCAGCCACATAAATACTGTGGCAACAAGAGCAGGTCAGAGGCTGGATATTCTACCTCCTGACTCCCCAGAGCCTTTCCACCATCTACAAGGCACAAGTAAGGAGTGTGATGGAATACTCTCCACTTGTCTGGATGAGTGCAGCTCCAACAACACTCAAGAAGCTCGACACCATCCAAGACAAAGCAGCCCGCTTGATTGGCACCTCATCCACCACCTTAAACATTCACTCCCTCCACCACCGGCGTACCGTGGCTGCAGTGTGTACCAGCTACAAAATGCACTGCAGCAACTCGCCAAGGCTTCTTCGGCAGCACCTCCCAAACCCGTGACCTCTTCCATCTAGAAGGACAAGGGCAGCAGGCGCATGGGAACACCATCACCTCCAAGTTCCCCTCCAAGTCACACACCATCCTGACTTAGAAGTATATCGCCGATCCTTCATCGTCGCTGGGTCAAAATCCTGGAACTCCCTACCTAACAGCACTGTGGGAGTACCTTCACCACACGGACTGCAGCGATTCAAGGCGGTGGCTCACCACCACCTTCTCAAGGGCAACTAGGGATGGGCAATAAATGCTGGCCTTGCCAGCGATGCCCACATCCCATGAGCGAATAAAAAAAAAAGACATTAGTAAACCAGTTGGGTTTTTACGACAATCTGACAGCTTCAAGGTCACTTTTACTGATACCAGCTTTTTATTTCCAAATTTGTTTTTAACTAGATTACTAGTTCAATTATATAACCACTATACTATTGTAGTGGGGTCAGAGCTTCACCTAGACCATCCCAAAACTCAGGAAGAGACACAACTGACTTAGTAGCTCCAGCTCAGCTTAAAGGGAACATTGGCTGCAAGTTGTGGAGGCTGGCTCTTGAATTCTGTGCCCGTCTGTGGAAAGCAACACAACTGTTTTTAACAACTGGTTATGTATTAAGCAACATATGTAAATTACCAAGTAGCTACTAGACAGAATGCAATGATCCCCAGTCTTTTAGTGCCATTGGCTCCCGGAGGATTGACAGAGTGGCTAACCAATCACTTGTAATGTTGGCACACATATTTCTCACTGTATTCCACACCATCAGTGGGCAGGGCGTCATTACAACAACAACTTGTATTGGTGAGTGGTGAACCTGTGGAATTCTCTACCACAGAAGGCAGTTGAGGCCAAGTCAGTAAATATATTCAAGAAGGAGTTAGATATATTTCTTAAGGCTAAAGGTATCAAGGGATATGGGGAGAAAGCAGGGACAGGGTACTGAGTTTGGATGATCAGCCATGATCTCATCGAATGGCGGAGCAGGCTCAAGGGGCCGAATGGCCTACTCCTGCTCCTATCTTCTATGTTTCCATTTATATAGCGCCTTTAACGTAGTAAAACGTCCCAAGGCCTAAGAGTATAATAAGACAAAAAAATATATATTCCTGGAGACAAAAGCAAATAAGATTGGCTCCAAATGGGATTTTTTTTAAAAGCACTCTTGTTGCATGCATGTGCAATTTCTGATCTGTATTTCAACAGACATGGCTCTTCAAAGAAGCAATAGTGATAATTATGGCAGAGCAGTGGATATGTGGAGCAGGAACCCTGGCAAAACATGTAATACTGTGTTAATTTTTTTTAAATGCTGGATAAACAACCATTTAGAAATGTGATTGAAGACTATGAAGCTAGGCAGAGATCCTGATGGCCGTATACCCTTTGGAATAGTTTCTGAGCTGCTGTGACAATGGAAATGTTAGGTCATGGCAAGCAACCAGTGAGCGATGTCTAGTGTATCTTTTATAGGCTAAGTAGACATACTGCAGTTTTATTCAGCTATCCTCGTGGGGGGAGAACCCTTTACAGATCCGTTCTACAGGAGATAGATGGGTTGGATGGAGTGGATTGCACATTGTCTGTGCAAGGAGTGGGCTTAACGGGCCAAGTGCCCCCTTGTTGCTCTGTGCTCTCTTACGCTAGCGTTCCAATCTGCAATGCTGGATGTGTCTAACTTGCTCTATTTCTGCTGCTTCCCCGCGTTGGGACACGTACAGTGACCCTGTTTGTTTGTCGGACACAAGTTACTGCCAATGCTTTGTACACAACGGACTTGTACCAATTTTAAATAATTTGTGTATTATATAAAGAACTGGCTTTAAAAACCTGCCTCCTTCTGTGTATTGTTAAATATTCCTGGTGTTTACCTTGGCAACCTTTGCTGCATTTTAATTATATTTATTTAAGTTTCAGCATTAGAGGGAGAGAATAGTGGAATATATTGCACAACAAGTTTTGATCCAAACTGGCAGGATATTGAGGTAGAATGTACAGAACTTATCCCAAGATCAAGTGTTTGGCCTCCAGTTTGAAGTGTTTACTGTGACAGAACAGAGGTCTGTCTGGTCTCAAATCATAAAATACTCTGTGGGGGAGAGTCCAAAACTAGGGGCCATAAATATAAGATAGTCACCAGTAAATCCAACCGGGAATTCAGGAGAAACTACTTTATCCAGAGACTGGTTAGAATGTGGAACTCGCTACCACAGGGAGTAGTTGAAGTGATTAGGATAGACGCATTTAAGGGAAAGCTAGATAAATACATGAGGGAGAAAGGAATGCAGAGAGGATGTTTCCCCTCGTGGGGAAATCTAGAACTCGGGGGCACAGTTTCAGAATAAAGGGTCGCCCTTTTAGAACTGAGATGAGGAGGAATTTCTTCTCTCAGAGGGTCGTAAATCTGTGGAATTCTCTGCCGCAGAGAGCCGTGGAGGCTGGGTCATTAAATACATTTAAGGTGGCGATAGACAGGTTTTTGCAAGATATGGGAGTGAAGGGTTATGGGGAGCGGGCAGGGAAGTGGCTTTGAGCCCAAGATCAGCCATGATCTTATTGAATGGCGGCGCAGGCTCGAGGGGCCAAGTGGCCTATTCCTGCTCCTATTTCTTATGTTCTTATGAATAGAAGGTTTGGTCCATAGGGTTTGTTGAAATAGGGTGCGAGGAGGCTCGTGTGGAGCATAAAAACACCATCATTGGGCCGAATGACTTGCCTCTATGTAATTCCATACAACTATAATTTTGTAATAGTTTATGGAACTTTGGCAGCTGGCCATCTGCTGACCACTTTAATTTGATCACTACTTCTTAAAAGCAGCACTTCTGCGTGTACCTGGAATACACATTGGGCCTGAATTTGCGATCGGAGGTTTCCCGCGGGCGGTTGCCTCCGATCATCAAAAAAGCTACGCATTTACCTGGTGGTCCGGGAGATACGGAGGCTCGCGATCCTGGGCCTCTCCTGGTAGAAATGCGTAGAGGCCCACGTATCCCAGGGACGCACGCGGTTCGCAAGCACCCCTGGAATCACGTGGGCCGGCCCAACCAATGAAAAAAGGGAATCCCCATTCATACTTAGGGGATTCCGTATGTACGGAACTGTCATAAGTATGAATAGGGATGACTTAAAAAATACACGAACACAAGAAATGAATAAAAATAATTACATATATCACATTAATTAAAATGGCATTTAATTAAATATTTTAAACAAATGTAATTTTTTGGAAAAAAAATTATGTGTTTTAACGGAGCCTTACCTTATTGGACAGGGTTTTTAATGTATAAGTGAGCACATTTTATTTTTCTAGTTTTTAAAACTTTTATGCTGGTAAAAGCAGGCCTTACGCCCCTTCTCCTGGGGATGCAGAGGTCTTGACAGATCGCAAGTGCCGGGTTTCGCCGCATGCCTAAACCCGGAACGTGCGTGGCCCCTATGTATAAATCTAAACAGAACCAGCATCATTATTTTGCATATAAACTGCAGAGGAAATAATTCAGAATTAAATGCTATGACTTCCTATACTTTGGTTTTGCAAAATACAGTAAATTATTACAATCCAGACAGTCTCCAGATACTTTCTCTCATGCCCAACACAAAGGCACCACTTCTACAGGCAACCCTCACTTCCTAAAAACCAACTCGTGACCTTGTGTGCAAAGTAACCTGTGCCAGGCAAAATACGGCCCATTATTTATCCTATGTATGAAAGTCACTTCAAAGGGCTGGTGACCTGTCCAGGTGGTTGGCCATCAAGGACACACAGATGGCAGAAACACACTGTTGCAGTTGCTGGGCTGCAGGAAGGAGTCCGAGGTTTTCTATCTCTCTATTTGGGATGAAGGGATTGGCGGCAGGCTCCTGTTTATCAGGCACTCGGTTCTGCTTTGTCCTGAAGCAGGTGTATGGCTGGAGACAGGTTTATATGAGACCGGCCTATTGTCTTTGCCCCCCCTACTGTGATTGAAAGCTGTATTTAATTGTGAGATACCTTCTTGATATTCCTTTCTCTCTGTTCGAACTTTAAACTATAAACTGGGTATAGCTGTGGCCCAATGTCACGGCTTCTTTAAGCGCCTTGGGTCGTTTTACTGCGTTAAAGGCGCTATACAAATGCACGGTGGTGTTGTTTAATTTCCGTTTTACCACAACAACAACAACTTGTGTTTATATAGCGCCTTTAACGTAGTAAAACTTCCCAAGCGCTTCACAGGAGCGTTATCAAACAAAATTTGACACCGAGCCACATAAGGAGATATTAGGGCAGCTTGGTCAAAGAGTTAGGCTTTAAGGAGCGTCTTAAAGGAGCACAGCGAGGTAGAGAGGCGGAAAACTTTAGGGAGGGAATTGGCAGCTGAAGGCACGGCCGCCAATGGTGGAGCGATTAAAATCGGGGAGGCTCAAGAGGCCAGAATTGGAGGAGCGCAGATATCTCGAAGGGTTGTAGGGCTGGAGGGGATGAGGGAGATAGGATGGGGCGAGGCCATGGAGGGATTTGAAAACAAGGATGATAATACCAGGCAGTTGAACAATTTCACTTGCAAGCTTTTCCTTGCCGACGTGCGCCCCAAGTTACAAGAATTCTTGAAATTTCGAGAGCCTTATTATTTGGAAATTAGTTTAACGTGGTTAGAAATCAAGTATTCTTTTACACTAATCCGGTAAAATCTGGCTTTGCTGTAGCTTCTGTTTAATTTTAACTGAATAACTAATTTGTGGTTTGCCGCTTGAGGTATATACAGTCTAGCACAGTGTTGTTTATCCGTCTCATGGAGAGGTCTGGTCTTATTGTTTATTAGAGTATATATTTATGGTAAAAGGGTTTATTGTTCCCTGGCACAGGTTACTTTGCACACAAGGTCACGAGTTGGTTTTTAGGAAGTGAGGGTTGCCCGTGGAAGTGTGGTGCCTTTGTGTTGGGCATGAGAAAAAGTATCTGGAGACTGTCTGGATTGTAACAATTTACTGTATTTTGCAAAAGCAAAGTATGGGAAGTCATATCATTTCATTCTGCATTATTTCCTCTGCAGTTTATATGCAAAATAATGATGCTGGTTCTGTTTAGAATTATATGAAAATAGGATCATTTATTTATAATCATTTTAATTATACATCAAGATATTGCAAATGGAGAACTGGGTGGAGGACATCTTCAAATCTGGAATTTCAATCTGGATGAACATGGTATATAGCTCTCACCCACTTCTGCTCCTGTATCAGTCATTGGTTATATGATTTACATTGTGTTTATTCAGCTCCTAATCACCACAGATCCACAGAACAAATTGCCAACCTTACTTTGGTCAGACAAATCTGGAAAACTTCACACCCGTTCAGTAAGTGTTGCTGCTCTGAGGCGGAGACACATTGTTGGGCAGAGTAGAGGGAGTTTTACTGAGCGAGTGTTCCGTGCTCTAGAAGTGGTCGGTGCAGACGATGGGCACCAAAAATAAGCGAACGCTCCAAGTACTGACATTCCTCACCGTGACAAACATGAAACTGGAGATCATGTGAACAATTACAGAAAAAGATCGAGTGGAATGGAATATTATATGCCCCATGTGGTACAAGTTTGAACTAGAACATTCAGTTAACTCGCAGGAAACGCCAACTTTTAAACCATTTCATGTTTCCAGCTTTTCCATTATAATGAAGTACAGTTGATTTTGAAAACTGCGGCTGCTAGGGAACCAACAAAAGTTTAAAAATCATAATGACCTAAGCACCAGATGTAATACGGTTTTGCAACATGCTTCCAGCTTCTGTTATTCTTGGTATAAGTTAATTTTGGCACAAATTTATTGCTGTAGCTGTTGACCCCACCTTTAATCTGAATAATTAGGGCTATACTAATGATGTGTTAACTGTTAGAAATACATTGACCCATCAGTTTCTGTTAAATAGTCTCATTGGGCAGATATGTAACCAGTGCCCCTATTTGATGTCCAGTTCATTCTACTTGTTTCTGTTCTTTTAGAATGCAGAAGCTTGGAACAATCTATCAACGGCATATATCCGATTAAAGGAAAAGTAAGTCATTGGCACGCTTCCTGTTATTGTGAGACCCAACAATACCAATTTGACCAATAAAGGAATAATTAACATTTTCCTAAGTTTTATACTTAATGTAGAATCACTTTTGAGTCTTTCTGACTGTATTTAAGTGCATGTACTGAAACAAATATAATTCAAACAGGATTGTCTGTGATAAGTAGGCCTTCCCTGACAACGCATAGCTTAGATACATGATTTTGCTTTGGAAATGCTTTGTTACAAGTACATACATAACATTGTCTAAAATGGACTGATCTTTGTCCCTTGTGTCTTTTCCACAATATTGATTGAACACAGTACAAATATATTGTATGCCGTTGAGTGTCATAGCCATAAGCCATTGACCTAAGGTTTACGGAAAGAATTAAGAAGTGTTGTACTGATTGCCCTACTGAAACCCGAGGGGCAGTCCTGGTAGCACAAATCTAAATCAATATTTGTGTTACTGTATCCTTGGACCATATTTACTTCAAAGAAGGGGAAGATTTTCTACCCCCGCAGAGTAAGAAAGTCTTCCTTTGTGGTGTTAGCTGGCGATGGTCTCCAGGCTGTTGCCTGTGGATGTCGATCACTGAATCAAGACCTGTTGCCTGTTGATCTCCATTAGCAGGCATCAGTGAAAACTATGTTCTCTCACTTCACCACTCTGGTCAGTTCCATTCAGTGATTCCGTGCAAGGGTATGTTGTAGAAGAGCCATAATATCAAAGAGGTGTGACTCATTTGTCGCATAATTCTGCCTTACATAGAAGTAAAGCTCTGCGATCACTCCAGGAAGCCGTTAAATGTAACTATGAGCATTGGCAGATCTGGGAGAACTACATTCTTACCTGCATAGATGTTGGCGAGTTCAACGACGCCATTAAGGCATACCATCGACTCATGGATTTAAAAGACAAGTACAAGGATGTCCAGGTGAGTCCTTCTTGTCGTCTTAAGTTGTGTCTGCATTTTGCTTTCTGTTCTTTTAGTCTACAGCTTGAATACGACCCATTGAACGAAAAAGCGAGGGGGTGTTTAAGTTACAGGTCAGTGGTTACTCTGTGCATGGTCTGATTTTCTCCTTGAACTCTAAGCAATGTTTCCTTTGACTATATATTTTTTTTTAAAAGGCTTTTACTGCAAATGTTTCCAAGCTGAAATTTAAGCTTGAAAAGAAAGAAAGAAAGACTTGCATTTATATAGCGCCTTTCACGACCACCGGACGTCTCAAAGCGCTTTACAGCCAATGAAGTACATTTGAAGTGGAGTCACTGTTGTAATGTGGGAAACGCGGCAGCCAATTTGCGCACAGCAAGGTCCCACAAACAGCAATGTGATAATGACCTGATAATCTGTTTTTGTTATGTTGGTTGAGGGATAAATATTGGCCAGGACACCGGGGATAACTCCTTCAAAATAGTGGCCATGGGATCTTTTATGTCCACCTGAGAGAGCAGACGAGGCCTCAGTTTAACGTCTCACCCGAAAGACGGCACCTCCGAGAGTGCAGCACTCCCTCAGCGCTGCACTGGAATGTCAGCCTAGCTTTATGTGCTCAAGTCCATGGAGTGGGTCTTGTACCCACAGCCTTCTGACTCAGAGACCAGTGTGCTACCCACTGAGCTACAGCTGACTCTTGATGTGTGTTTAACTGACAGTTGAGAACAAGAAACTGGTATAAATGTTACTGACACGAGGATGGTGTCACCCACCAAGTGTTTATTCAGTAGCGGAATTCCCTCTGGATAACAATGGTGTGTGTCTACACCAAGGAGAAATGCTTTCTGTTGACTGGAGGATTAATCCATAGATGTTTTCTCAGGTACTGAATAAATAAGGAAATTATATCTGTTGTGCTTTGTGAAGGGGCAAACGCAGAAACCACAAGTTTAGGATCTGAATGTATTTAATTGTCTTTTTAAATCTCTTGTAAGAGTGGGATAATAATAGTGTGGGCTATGAGGTAAACAGTGGCTGAGTCACATTATTGATGTAGCTTCTCTGTAAAGGAGCTGATAATGCTACTTCAGCTTTTCACAGTTACTGGTGCGTTCTGCACTTTTTACACGTACACCCTTGAATGTTTCTTTCGAGCCTGGGAGTACTGAAGTTCCCAAAGTGCATCGAGGTTTTGCAGCCCAAAGCATCTGCAAAACATTTCACTGTAAATGTCTCACTGTGACTGACTGCTATGGGGTAAAAATCAAAGAAACACGAGAACTTATAAAATGTCTTAGCCTACTTTTAAATAAAACAGCAAAGAAAAGATGGGCGTTTATTTAGCCCCTTATCACGTTTCTCAGGAATGTCTCCGTGTTTCATGCGACTAGTTACTTTGAAGTGCAGTGGACTGTTGTTACATAGAAACATAGAAACATAGAATCTAGGAGCAGGAGTAGGCCATTCGGCCCGTCGAGCCTGCTCCGCCATTCAATACGATCATGGCTGATCATCCAAATCCAGTACCCTGTCCCTGCTTTAATCCCCACAGTACACATATCCCACCTGTTGTAGGGGCTAATCGGAGCCTTAAGCGGACTAACCGTGAAGGAGAGTCGACGCGTTACCCGACTTAGCCCGACTGAGCAATAAAACTCAGACACCAATTTACACGGTTAAATGCGGGAGTACACTTTATTCAGAGCGCTCTGGGAGAGCAGTGATGCACCCGCGTGCAGTCACCGACCTCTCAAATAAGTCACTCTGGGGCACAGTATTTTATACATCCATCATTGATTACATCGTGCTCACATGAGCATGTGATAGTCATTAGAATCCAATCAATTTTATGTATACAATTGTTAAGCATAGTAAATCAATTAACGTCAGGATACAGTTGATGTGATCAGCCTCGTCTATGTGACAGTGTTATCTCGAGCCCTGTATGTTGCAACGTTGTCTGACAAAGCAGACTGCCAACCCATTGCAGAAAAGTCCTGTGTCAGCGAATTTAAAGTTCATTAACTGGATGAGTTTTTCTTCTCCGACATTTCTTTAATAATTTTCTTCTCCAACACTCCCTTCTGTTGGTCCGGGGGCACGACCTTCTTGCCCCCAGGAAACCACTGCTCCGTGCCTCTTCACGGGGTCGACGCTACAGCCACTGGCTCATCTCTTGAGGGCTGGCTACCCCGGCGACGGTGTCATGCGTTTCCTCCATGGGCTGGAGATCGGTGTATCCTTCCTTTTCTTCGTCTTTGAGCAACGGCTCCTCTTCCCGTACGGCGCTGACTGACATTAGCTGGGTTGTGGCAATCTTACAACATGTCTTTAACAAGGTTATCAAGCAACATACAGCGACACATATCATCACTATCACAACCATTACGTGCATAATCCAGGGGCCCCATTCTGTTAGCCCCAACCATTCTAGCCATGACTGTGTCGGTTCCCGGTGTAATTTCTTAATCTCTTCCTTCATGTGATTTACCAAGTTGGTGATGTTTTCCGAACTATCAGGGATGTAAGTACAACACTCTTGCCCGATCACCGCGCAAGTGCCTCCTTCCTTTGCAAGCAGGTAGTCCAGTGCCATCCTGTTTTGCATGGCCACTGTCCTGAGGGCTACCATTTCTGCGCTTATTTCTGCAAGGGCTTCTGTGGTGTCGTTGGCTACCTTCTCGAGAATTTGGGCATTGTTAATGATTTCCCGTGCTAATTTACCCACCCTCCCAGTGGGGGAAGGCGACGGCGAAGAATCACTCAGTCTCCGTAATTCCTCGCCTGGTTCGATAACAATGGTGCTCCGTGAGGGATTTGAGATGGTATACATAAGGCATAACGTATCCCAGGTAACATGACCCGGTCCAATCTCTGGGCAGCCATGGGTACGCCTTGTTCCCGCATATAAAATATGTTCCATTGTAGGCCGTCATATCCATGTTTGCCCGAAAGATAGTGAAACCCATCTGACTATCTGTGGCCCGTCGGGTCCCATTCCACGGTTGGTTACTCGTTAAGTTTAGCAGACCAGTGGTATTAAACCACCAGCTTTCAAATGCCGTGTTCCTCTCCTCATATGTCACAAAGGTTTGGGTGCAATTACTATTTCCTGCCTCTAGATTCACCTTCACCCCTCTACTTACACTCCTTGTCCAACATATTTCCCCGACGGGTCTTCCGACCCCGGTTGTGTTTGTTAGGGCGAGGAAGGGTGGATCTTTACTAGAGTTGTACTTGGGTTTGTAACATCCCTTAAATCGTTCCAATGGGTACCCTCCACCTCGGAACTCCTCCCTCGTGACGTCATGATAGCTGTTCTGGTCATTAAGCGCAAATTCTGCTAGTTCCGTGAGATTCAGGGGTATGGGCCGCAGTGGTATCCCACCCTTACTGTGGATCGGAATATGACTACACACCCAACAGCTACTTTGCCCTGTCTCCTTTACGTATTCATACGACATATATACAAAGGTATTCACCTGGAGCTCTCTTCGCTTACGGGAGCCCCTTTCCATTCCCGAAACAATGCATGTTAACGCTATTAAACACAGTGGTATCCCCATTTTTACTTGGAAGCAGGCACTGTCTATCACCGCGTCGTTGCCGCTTCTGGTAGCACTCTTGTATTAACATACAAACATAAAAACACAGTAGTACACCAAATGCAATAAGCCAAAGCACGAATGCAAACAGGTAAGGTAATTGGACATTTACGGGTCGCTTGATCTGTAGGTAAAAGAAACACAAAGAAGCGCCCATTAGTTCATCTTTTCTCCATATATTTTTAATTGTGTCCAATGTTTCCAGACTCCCTTCCCCCTTATGTCCAGACAGGCACAGGTATCACCACTAATTATAATTTCGTAGGGTCCGCTCCATTTTGGGGCGAAGCCTGGCTTGTCAGGCAGGACCTTCAGCATCACTTTGCTGCCCGCTGACGGCACGGAGGGTTTCATGACCCTCTCCTGTGCCTGATCTTGAAGTTCCTGATTGTCTCGTATGGCTTGGCGCATCCCCTTCAGTTGGGTGCTAAGCTCTAAGACATAACGCCGTAGTCTGTCCTTTAAGGGGCCCACATCAGCCCCACCTGTTATGATGCCTTCTGGTAATTGCATCGCCCTTCCTGTCATTAGTTCATAAGGGGTCAGGCCTGTCGTACGATTCGTGGTGGCTCGTAACTTCATTAGGATAAGGGGTAAAACCTCAACCCATGTTTTCCCAGATTCCTGTATTGCTTTTGCTAAAGCGTTTTTGAGTGTTCGATTCATTCTTTCAACCATTCCCGAGCTCTGGGGGTGGTAAGGGATATGGAACTTCTGTTTGATCCCCATCAGCTGACAAATATTCTTTACTACACTCCCTGTAAAGTGCGTTCCTTGGTCAGAGTCGATTTGCAAGGGCACTCCCCACCGCGGGATTACTTCCTCGGCCAGGATTCTGGCTACCGTTAAGGCCATGCAATTCCGCGTTGGGAAAGCTTCTACCCACCTTGTGAACTGGTCAATTATCACAAGGCAGTATATTTTTCCATGGGACTGGGGAAGTGGTCCCGTAAAATCAATTTGTATGTGCTCCCAAGGACCTCGGGGTCTTGGCTGGTGGCCCATTCTAATTTTAATAGGCCGGCCAGGATTATGCTGAGCACAAGTGATACATCGCTGACAGTGCCTCGCGATGTCTCTTCCCATCCCCTTCCACCACCAATCCTTACTTATTAAGGAGCTCATTGCCTCTCTCCCTGTATGTGAAATACCGTGATGTATCTCTAGCAGAGTCTGTTGTATGCACTCCGGTGCTACTACTTTACCTTCTTTTCGCCAGACTCGATCGGATCCTACTCCAGCTCCATTTCTTACCCATGTTTCCTTTTCCGTGTCTGATGCTTCGTCTTGGACTTCCCAGATCTTTATTTCGTTCTCCGGGCTGTCTACGCTGCCCACCGGTACTTCGTTTATCTCCTCCTGTTCTAGAGCTGCCTGTGCTGCCCAATCAGCCGCCTGGTTCCCCTGGTGGCTGTCCCAGTCTGGGCTTGTCTTGTCTGGTTCTTTCTGATGGGCCTTAATTTTGATAACTGCCACCTGTTTAGGTCTTTTGCTTGCTTCTAGCAAGGCCTCTATTCGTCCCTGATGTTTGATGGGGTTACCTCCTGTGGTTATATACCCTCTACGTCCCCATGCTGTCATGTAGTCATGCACTACCCCGAAGGCATACTGGCTATCTGTGTATATATTGACTACCTGGTTCTTTGCTTCATTCAATGCTTGAGTCAACGCGACCAACTCTGCTACTTGGGCTGATAAGCTACCGTCTAACCGTCCAGATTTAACTACTTCCATCTTACTATTAACTACTGCCCACCCGGTTCGGGGTTGTCCATTAATATATTTACGGGATCCATCTACATAGAATGTTTCCTCCACTTCCTTTAGAGGGGTGTCTTTGATAATCTCTTCTCCAATGTCCTCATCTATATTTTTTTTACAACTGTGTGGGGCTCCTGTTCCCAGGATCCCCTCAGCTGGGTTCTCCCCTATGTCTCCTTTTACGGGGGCCGCTGACTGTCACTGTGTCTCTTTCCACTGTTGATATTGTCTCTTTTCTTCGGGGGTCATGGTGACGTGGGTCGTCTCAGGTCTGCCATGTTTACTGAAACAAGTGGCCTCAGTATGGCCCTTCTTATTACAGTAAGTACATGTCTTCTTAGCCATACAATCTCTAATAAAATGTCCAGGCTTCCCGCAACCATGACATGCCCCCTTGGGTCCCGCTGCCTGTTTTACCGCACTTACACTTTCCTGTTTAACCTTGACCGTACCTTCCTCTTTGGCCTTTAACCCGTCTACCCCACAAGCCCACTCTACTAGGTCGTCGTAATTCCTGGTTGTTACTACGCCCATCTTGATGATAGCCTGGTGTGCGGGAGACAAGCCATCTTTAAAGGCCTGAATGAAAGCGGGGTCAGTTCTTGCCGGCCCTGGTTGGCCTGATGACTCTCCATAAACAATAAACAGCCTTTCTCCATATTCGGAGGCCCCCTCGCCCTTTTGCTGCTTACAGGACGTTATCTTACTCCAATTAGTCGGGGCCTCTCCTAACACCCGCTGGATTTCTGTTTTAAACAGATTAAAGGGAGCCTGTTGTCGGTCTATTGTATCTGCCAATGGACATTGTTCAGTCCATCGACCGGTCTTATAATCCGTATTGGCCTGATTGGGGGTGGTCTGCGTGAGGCGCCATCGGTCGACCGGACATGCTGCCCGGACCAACTGATGAACGTCACGCAGGTGGAGGCTGTGTCCCAGCCAAACCATATCTAGGTTTGCCCAGAACTTGGTGTTGGCACTTCGTGTTTGTAAGTTCCCCAGGTCTTTCAAAATCTGTTGTCTTTCTCCCGGGGTAAAAGGCTGAAAATCCGCCCTTGCCCCGGCGGCACCAGGCTGGCCCCTCATTCTAACGGGGGCCGCAAAATATTCTTCTGTTGTATCCCCAACTGTTTCTTCAGTTGGGGCTGTTGGTCCGGAAAGTCCGTACGGGGGGAGTGGATCTGTGTTACACCCCGTCCACCTTCCGGGACACATTCTACTTTGTTCTTGATTTATTCCCTCTAGTATTTCTATCTTCTTTTTTAAATCTGCTATTTCTCTGTTTTTGGCCTTATCAGTCTCTCGGACCTTATCTACTTGCTCGATTAGTCCCGCCAATTGGTGTACCAAAAGAACTCCCGTTTTCTTGGTTTTCTCCCTTTTTTGCTTACGTACCCACTCTCGTTGTGACTCTAATGACTGGCTAACATCCCAGCCATCTTTCTGCATTCTGTCTATCAGCGAACGTCTATCTGTCATGTAACTATTAATAAGGGACCCCGGGGGCCCCATCTTAATGTCCTTACCTGACATCGCCCGTCCGCTCTCCGATCACACTCTCCAGTAAACACTCACCGCCTCTCTTCACTCTCCCGTCCTTCTGGACTCGCGAACTCGTTTACCGACGTGTCTAGTTGCCTGGAGTTCCGGATCTCGCAAGCACCGCCCGCAGACTTTATCACAGGTTTTACTCTGTACCTTTAACCTACGGCCCAAAAATTTGACATAGTAATGCAGAATACTCACAACGATTCCCCCTCTGCCTTGCGAGAATACCCGGACCAAAAACCCCTATAAAGTGTACTCTCGCAAATCCCCTCAGATTCTTTCGGTTACTCGAGCCCGTTAACACTTGATCAGGGTGTCGGTACTCAGTAACCCTGCTCGCAGCGCCAATTGTTGTAGGGGCTAATCGGAGCCTTAAGCGGACTAACCGTGAAGGAGAGTCGACGCGTTACCCGACTTAGCCCGACTGAGCAATAAAACTCAGACACCAATTTACACGGTTAAATGCGGGAGTACACTTTATTCAGAGCGCTCTGGGAGAGCAGTGATGCACCCGCGTGCAGTCACCGACCTCTCAAATAAGTCACTCTGGGGCACAGTATTTTATACATCCATCATTGATTACATCGTGCTCACATGAGCATGTGATAGTCATTAGAATCCAATCAATTTTATGTATACAATTGTTAAGCATAGTAAATCAATTAACGTCAGGATACAGTTGATGTGATCAGCCTCGTCTATGTGACAGTGTTATCTCGAGCCCTGTATGTTGCAACGTTGTCTGACAAAGCAGACTGCCAACCCATTGCAGAAAAGTCCTGTGTCAGCGAATTTAAAGTTCATTAACTGGATGAGTTTTTCTTCTCCGACATTTCTTTAATAATTTTCTTCTCCAACACCACCCTACCCCCGTAACCCCACGTATTTAATTCCCCCTAACATATCCCATCCTATCCCCATAACCCCACATATTTAATCCCCCCTAACACTAAGGGTCAATTTATCATAGCCAAATCACCTAACCCACACATTTTTGGACTGTGGGAGGAAACCGGAGCACCCGGAGGAAACCCACGCAGGGGCAAATGAAACACTGCTATTTTTTGTATTGTAGTACGAGAGAGTGACTGCAGTCATCCAAGGGTTAATGCATATTGCGCTGTTTCAGTGAACTTTAGGGAGCCTGCTCATAAACTAACTTGGCTATAAAGAGGCACTCCAGGCTGCTTTGTAATGTCTGATACTTTGTGATTGTGAGCTATACCCAGAAGCTGTTACTTGTAATACTTCAACCATTTTGCTGCACTTTTGTTTGAGCGCAGCGTCAATCTACAATCTCCACTTCTATTGTCATTGCTACCTTGGATTTTTTTTGTTGTTTTAAATGATAAGAGTTTACAACCCCGGGACATTCACTCAATTCAGTATAGCAGAATGGAGAAAGTGGGCGGTACTGTGGGGTTAGGATGTTGCCCCTTGACCCCCTGGGACCAGGGTTTGACCCTAGACCAAAACCCATTCTCTTCTCTCTGCCAGGTGTCATAGAAGTGGAAAAAATATTCCAGTTTGCTTCCCAGCCCTTGATGTCCATCACCTTGGTTAAAATAATAAATTGTTCTCTGGTTAAGTTATATTTGATCATTGAGACCCAACCGCCTTTCTGTTTGCTTATAGTTACACACTAGTTAAAGGAAAGAACTTGCTGCTTTTTTTTAATGCTTTCGCACAAATTTATGTTAAATTTATAAAATGAAATGTGCAGTAGGTGTTAAATAATGAAATGTATATGTTAAATAACGAAATGTTGGTGTGAAATAATGTTCTATTTGGGTGCAGCCAGTTAGATTGCAATAGTCTTTTTCAGCCCTGTACATTCTTATACTCCTATTTAACAATAACCAAGACAGGGGGAAGCTCTCCTGTTAGCTTTATCGCACAGAATGTTTTTTTCTCGTTGCCGACACAATCAATAAACAACAGAAACACTGAACCAGTCAGAAAGGTCAGTCATGAGCATACAGTGAGCCGATTGGAAAGCTCCTGCACAAGACGTCAGGTAGACGGAGAAGGCAGACAAAGAAGTGTTCTTTCGATAAAAGTAGAAATGTGAGGAGACATTACCGGAAAAGGTTTTTTAAAAAATAAACACCAAACAATGTGATGTTTTCCGTCACCGTTAAGTTAGCTGCACCACAGGTGGAATTGCAGCCTCTCTTTCAGATTTTGGCCTGAATTTCTCAGAACTCAAATGCGTTTTTAGTGCCTTTATTTTATCAACTGATCCTTAAAGTTTCTGAAGTAATGTCTGACTTTTGGGCCAGGGGGTGGGGAGAGGGGGAGCGTAGGTCATGTTTACCTCCGGCTTTGCATCTCTCGAAAATTCCTGGCACAGAGTATATAGAAGCTAGGGATGAGCACAAGTCTGAGCCAATGCAAGATATCAGCTTAATTTGGCTCGGCCTGATTCATCTTTGTTATTTCTTGTTCAATGGCAGGATTCTTCAGTCTGAAGTACAAAACAAAATACCCCATTTCCCACCACCACCCCTACGTAGCCCAGAGAAACATTCTCACAAATCGCTTATTGTTAACTAAATTAATTTTCTCTGTGCATTTTGGTTTTTTTAACGCGCCACATTACACATTCATATAAAGTAGCGCATATAGGCAATTGTGCTAACAAGTTAACCAGTGCACTAAAAATAGCACACACAGAGGAAATTAAGCCCATTAGAGTGATTTCCAGGTCTCCGTTTGGAACTCAGTTTGATGGGCTGTGAGCAGTTTGAACCCAGGTCAGTTTACTTATGCCTGTGCAAACAAGGAAGAAAAGTCCAGAAGAATGGGAATAGAAGTATCCCTGGCTGCTCTTTAATACAGTATAAAATGTGACTGTGGAAATGTTACATTACAGTTGATGCCTGAATCGGGCAAAACTGATTTGCAGGCCCATGTTCCACCGCTGGCTCCACAGCCCGTTGCGTTGTACGGTGCGCTAACTTTTCTTCACCAGTGTCCAAATGCCAGTTCAGTTTTTAATGTCAGCTAGCATTAGAAAGGTTTAAGAATGACATTGTAAAGGTTCCCAGGCAGGCCAAACCGACTCTGGAAGGGCCATTTTATGCCAGGGACGGTTGTACCACAGCTGGTGGTCCGCAGGCCATACGCCCTAAATTTGATTTGCGCGATATCACAGTCGAGTTGTTCCACCTGCTTTGCATCCATGTGAAGCCTAAACTTCTTTTGAATGTCTTGGCAACAACACACGATGTGTAGCCTGACTGATCTAGAAATCTCCAATTACTGGGTTAAAACTGTCTCCTCTGCTCTTTGTGTCTTCGTGGACTAACTTTTTCTTATTGTTGGTATTTCACTGCATTGACCTTTTGTACTGTCCGTCAGAGGTCACAAATGTTGGGCACCATTAATGGAAGTAATGATTTTCGTACTGGCACTTTTACAACATGTTCTCTCTGTGACCTTTGCTTAACCAAACACACTGTGGACAGAGTAAATACTGGCTGAGAAAGAAATGCTATTGAGTTCTCAAGTATCGGTGTGAGGCACTGGGAACTGCTGGTGTGAAAACTAAAAGAAGGTACAGGGTAGAGGCAGAAAGCGAAGGATTAAAGGAATAGAGCAAGACCATGTGAACTGAAATATCTTTATTTGAATAATTTATCCTTGATGTTGTAGAAAGATGAATATATATTATAAATTTACCCACGGCACGCTTCAAATTAAGTCAGAGGACCTGCAGTTTTACAAGGATAAGATATGTGAACATTGGTTGGAATGTAGGTGTGTGTCCCTTTAAGCCTGGAAGATGTAACTTATTTATCTTTGGTCCCTTCCAGAAGTTAGGAAGTGGGAAAAATGACCCAATCAGGTGTGGTAGAATAAATCTGCCTGTCTTGCGGTAAATTTGGACTGATCATAATAATAAATAATGACTCAAAGTTGTTACAGGAACTTACAATTACAGGAAGTTACCATTGTCGGCAAAGCTTTTAATTTATTATCTAGATACATGTAAAAAAAAACCACAGCATGTCTGTGCACATTTTCTGTCTCATACTCCGGCATCACATTGCCTGTGTTACACTTAGTATTGGCAAATTTTAAGCAAATTAACTTATTCTAACTTCTTCTGCAGTGATGACTCCAGCAGGAGACTGGCAGAAGCTCTGGGTAATGGCAGACTTGATTTCACCAGGTCTTCACCGTGCCCAGAGGTTTCTGATTTGCCTTATCGGCGGTGGGGGGGCCGATCCAAGGGCAGGATCTTCTCGTATCGTGTGTGTTGACACATACCAGCCACCACAGTGGCGATTTTAGGCCCCACTAGTGGGCTCGAGGCCACAGAAGTGGTCTTGACTCCCAAAGAAAGCCCTCAATTTGTGTTTTTTTTTTAAAAAGCATATCAGCCCCAACAAGGACATGGTCGAGGTCAAGGAGGGCCTGGGCGACCCACCCCCCAAACACAATGCAGATTGCTAGTTTGCTGTAGTAACGCCATTGCGATCGCCACTGCTACGTAGACCGTTAAAGACCAACGCTGGAGGGCTTCCTAGTATAAATACCTATTGCTATTTCATCTTCTTTTAATTCCACTGTATTTCTATACTAGGACTACACACTTTAGGAACGGAAAAAAAATTGCCATCCAAGATTCACAAAATACATGAACCGAGGTATCAAGCCAGGACTAAGTGGCAGCAGATTGATTTTAGCACAAGAAAGAAAGCGAGGCGGGGGAAAAAAGGACAAATTCTGCTGCCTAATCTTGCAACCTTTTATACGGATGCTAACTACATGTATGAAACCAAAGAGAAACTAGACGTTCACTCTAAATATTTGCTATAAAGATACATTTTGTGAGTGTAGTTTTGCCAGCTTAGATAATTCAAAATGTATTCCTGTTTATATCTTTCAGTAATTTGCTGCTGGATATAAATAAACAGACAAACAAATGAGGTTGAAATTCCCACAGAAATCAACAAGCAAAATGAATTCTTAACTATCCATTGGCCGCTCTGCTCCCGATCCACTGCTAGGCTCGCTGCGAGGTATTCTAATCATTTTTCCAGCAAATTGTGGCGTAAATTCAGCTCTGGCGGATCGAGGAGCATAGTGGTCTAACTAATGGGGTTCAGCACCAATGTCGCCATTGCTGCGAATTCCGGGCCACATGTACAACAGTCTTTATGGAACAAAAAGAGAGAGAAAGCCAGTTACTCCATGCTGGGTGCATCTAACCTGGAGCCGGAAGTTTTTCCAATCTCAGTCCCTCTCAAATAATTAAACTCCAATTGACCTGAGGTTCATTTTCCTTTAAAAAAAAACAAGTAGTCTTTGTGCCCTTAAAGAGACACAGATCCTCCTTCTCAGCATGTATTGCGCATTACATGTTATAACACTCCTCTTATAAAGCAGCAATGGAATGGGAGATGGCTGGTTTAAAAAAAAAATCATAATTCCAAGTAGCAATGTATTTCGTGTCCACTGCTGTAATATATTTTACACTAGTACCTTTACAAAATGCCAATGCCAATCCTTTGGAGTCTGGATAAATGTAAATTTGTCCCAGCCATAAAATTCCATTGCACCGTTATCAAGAAATATCTAATCCAATGTAGAGCATTCCAAGGTAAATTAGCTTTCCATTTATGCTATTTCTGTGTTCAGTAAGTGGAGAGGGAAAAACATATACATCCCTCATACAATTAATGCCGAAGTGTGAATATCTGGAAATATTGGTACATCTATCCTTTAGTGTGTCAACCTAATCAAAAGACAGGTGATAGTTGTTCTTTGTTGAAAGTTGCATCGCCTGGCTTTGATTGTTGGTATCTGGTAGTGGTCTCTGTAATCCGCACACAGCTAGAAGATCAAAGGAGCAATTCACTCCAACAGCATGTATTGTCCTTGGAAATTCTGATTATTAAAAGGAAGAAAGTGTGGAAGAACCAAAGTCAAGTGTTTTTTCTGTGTCTTGTGAATGCTGAATGCCCTCTGCAACTTTCAGAATGCAGCACATACACATTTTCTGTCTTAGCACCTTTTGCAAAGAAGTGATTCATAAAAGGTTGACATTTTGGGCATTGATTATTATGAATTTTGAGGAATGCACTGAGCTGCATCAGGGGCTGCTGACGTGTGGATCTGTACTAACCTTTCCCCAGAGACCAAACTCCTGATCTTGGTTTAAGTTGATGGAGGGCTGGGGGTTGCTGAGTGGAGGTGAGGCGTTCCCCACATAAAATGGAAGAGAGGAAAAATCACAGAGAGAGAGTTCAACCCAGGTAGAGAAAGAGAGTGTCACACCCAGGCCACTGTTGTTTACCTCCTAGCAACCAGCTGAAGAATGGCAGTGGCAGAGTCCTTGGAGCAAGTTGTCTGCCCTCTGTCTCAGTCAGAACAAGGCTTCTTGATCAACATAGTTAGTTTGCTGATGGTTTAAATTTGTCTTGGCTTGGAAATGGAATGTCAGGGTGACCTTAAATGGTGTTGAAAGAAAATAACTTGTGAAGAAAAATGTGTTAAGTCCTAGGATAGAAATGTCAGTTTTTTAAATATATATATATATTTTTTTCTCTCTCTCTCAATAACTCAAAGCCCTCTGTTCCCTAATAAAACCTGCATATTTGCACTATAGCCATTGGCCCATAATTGCATACTGTTAAAGCTACTTTAGATTGGATTCAGGGAATCTGACATCAGGGAGCCAGGTCTTGGCATTTACTCTGCTAAATCTGGATCCCTTATCCCTTCGGCAGAATTGTAGACCCAATTTTTTGTGGGTCTGTGAATCTAACGCCAAGATAAGGGTCTTGGATTTAACAGTGTAAATGGTGAGGAGCCAGAATCTAAATTAAAGCAGCACCCATATAAAAGCAGCTTTAGATTACACAATACAGGCATCAGTGCATAATTAGGTATGAAGGCCCTTTAAGAGAACACTCTACAAGTTTAAAGTTCAGTGTGGGACTTTTAATCAGAGATTAAAATCAATCAGATCGTATTATTTCTTCAGTCTGTGCTTTTACTTTATATTCCTGTTTCCATAATAATCAAATGAGACTTTGTAATTTGGAATTCTTTTGAAACCAGAGAATGACTCTAGTGTTTAATTCTTAAAAAGATTCTATTCAGTTGAGTCCATCACGTTTCCTATATTGCGTTTACTAATTCAGGACTGCGGAAGCATTTAAGCAGCATTATGAAAATGACCACAGTGTTTGAATTTTTAATTTATCTTTTTCTTTCAAAATTAAAAAATAATCTTGTCTTTTCCCCCTCCCCCCCAAACCTCATATGACGAGATGTTGAGCACCATTTCCCTAATTTGAGAGGGTGAGCAGGTAGGTAGGCAGGCAACCTGCTGCCGTGCCGGTGACTGAGCTGCCCAGAGCAGGCCACTGGGAGATGTGCTAGAGTGGCCTGAGGGCGACTCGCCATCCTGTAGGGAAGCAACTCGCCACCACGCAGCACGTAGCTGAGACGATGGCCTCGATTTTGTCAATGGATGTGGGTTGGGAGCGGGTCAGGTGGTTTCCGGGTTCCAGTCCCGCCCCCTGCTGCATCCGGCCCACAGACGTGATTTTCCCTTGATTGACCTTGTTAAGCTGGCCAATTAAGAGGAAGCCGGTCAGATGACGTCATTTGATGACGCGTCATCTGCCGGTTTTCTTAAAGGGACCACGGACAATTTTTTTTTGACAGCTGATTTTTCAGTGTTTGACAGTGCTGCAAACACTGACAATCACTGGACAAAGATGAGCTCTTGCACCCAGGCTCTCCAATGACTCCCTCCATAGGCTAGAACAGATGGCAGCTGCAGGTGAGGTGACAGAAGCAATCTGTTCTCCCAATGAGGTGGCACTAGACATGGATTTCAAAACTTGTTACCTAAAGAAATGTGCGAATGCATTAAAAATGAATTTCCCAACATTTTCTTGCCTCTGAAACTCACCAGTGAAACATTGGATCCTTCACACCACTTCTGCAGCTGTCATCAATGCAGAAAGATTACAGCAGTATCACAACACGCCACACTTACCTGGCGTGGTGTCCGGACGTCGGGAAACCCGAGGCAGAAGCGGCAAAATTAAAAATAGCCTGTCAACTACTCTCAGTTAACAGGCAGTTAATTGGCTTTAATCCTCTTCCCACCACGAGGTGTCGGGTCCATGCGCAAATCGGGGACCCGTCACTTGGGAAAATTGTTTGGAGGCGGGTTGACGGCGGGATCAGAACCCGCCGTCAATCAAAACGATTTTAACCTTTGACCCGCCTCCGAACCCACCCTCTCAGTGCCGATAAAATCGTGGCCGATGAATTTACTATGGGGCAAGGGAGGATCATGAGGTCAAGTTCCTCCGATGTTGTACCAATACATTGTGACATGATGCCCTGCCCTGCAACACCTTGATTTAAATGTCTTACCCATGTTTTAGGGCAAATGATTTTGGCTTGGCACGCCATCCCATAACAGTCCCTCAAACTTCTACACTGACTGACT
Source organism: Squalus acanthias (assembly GCA_030390025.1). NCBI lineage: Eukaryota > Metazoa > Chordata > Chondrichthyes > Squaliformes > Squalidae > Squalus > Squalus acanthias. The sequence goes on along the minus strand of CM059436.1, from coordinate 16,924,272 downwards.
GCCCAAATACCTCAATTTTGCATAAACAGTTCCTCGGGCTGATTTCTGAGAATAACAAATCATTGGCTCCAGCTATATTCTACACATCTTCTAACTCTTTGCAGTTTGGAGCATTGCAGTCTTGGAGAGTATATTTCCAAACATTGTTCTGTGCAATAAAAAAGATTCATTACTTTGCAAGCTGTCCAGCCCTCAAAAGGGAATTCAGACTTAATACTCAGCATAGACAATCTACTTCACACATGACCGAGGTATTCAGTGAAATGGACAAGATGTAATATAAAGGGGCTGTAAATTATAGGAAACATTCAGCCTGCAAACAAGTATGTTTACCACAAACTCCTTACTCTACTGACTGTATATCCATTTCATCCCTGCACCAATAAATCGAAATGGGCTTCAGAGTTCAGGTTTTCAGTTTGTCCGATGGCTTCTCTCTGATGCTCCAGATCTTTGTCTGTGGTCTGACATTATGAGACGATGTCATCACTTGCTAACAGCTGAGAAGCTACAATAAAATATTTAAGATGTTTTAACTTTCTTCTTTCATTGTATGGACTTGATATAAATTCTTGTGAGAATCCGAAACAAAGGGGATCAGACTGCCACTCAGGTGAGGGAGGGTGAACAGACAGTTTAGATTCGACTACTTTAAGCAGAGGGTGGTAACATGTGGAACAGACTGCCCGGGGAGACAATAAAGGCCGATTATGTGAGCGAATTCAAGACTAAACTGGAAACAGTGATTGAGGGGTCTATGCCATCCAGGGGTCTCTGGTATTTTTCAAATTTTAGGGCTGGCAGATGGGCCACAATGGGCTCTTCTGGTCCAGCACATTTCTGCGTTCCTAATTTGTGTATTTGCGATAGCTGACCTATTCCGTTAACTTTCACCCATTCTGCACATGCAGTCCAGTTTTAGCAGCTGGGTAAGATTGAGCAGGCCTGGAATGTTGGACCAGATCACAGGAGCTAGGATTTAATGAGCTCACTTGATGTTGGAAGTTAAAACAAATCACTGCAATAATTACTTTATTACTCCAGGACAAAGCAAGTCTGTTTAATTGGCACCCCATCCACCGGCTTAAACATCCACTCCCTTCACCACCGGCATACCATGGCTACAGTGTGTACCGTCTAAAGAATGCACTGCAGCAACTCGCCAAGGCTTCTTCGGCAGCACCTCCCAAACCCGCGACCTCCACCGCCTCGAAGAACAAGGGCAGCAGGTGCATGGAAACACCAGCCCCTCGAGTTCCCCTGCAGGTCGCACACCATCCTGATTTGGGCATATATCGCCGATCCTTCATCGTTGCTGAGTCAAAATCCTGGAATTTCCCACCTAACATCACTGTGGGAGTACTTCACCACATGACCAGCAGCGGTTCATGAAAAAGGCCCACCATCACCACCTCAAGGGCAACTAGGGATGGGCAATAAATGCTGTCTTTGCCAGCGACACCCACATACCGAGAATGAATTTTTTAAAACTATGTGGATTATGAATTCATTCTCTTGTATAATGGCTTCAGAGCAAATGCACTGCGCGCTAAATGATGAATGGACACAATTTTGTTTTCCGAAGGCAGTGACATACTGTGAGCTGCTGTGGTTCTTTGACACCTTGCCCAGGTACCTGTTCTTCCTGTGTGAGTGTAGATGTCATCCTCCATAACATTGTTGGATTTTTCAATGTTGTTATCTTTCAAAGGGAGTGTCACAATCAAGTACCTGAAAAATTTGATAACTTTAACACCCTTTTGTCTTTTTCTGTGTAATTCTGTTTTTTTTTTACTTGAAACCATAAAAAACCTTGGTTAGACCACTCTTGGAGTACTGTGCACAGTTCTGGTCTCCATATACCTTGGTTAGACCACTCTTGGAGTACTGTGCACAGTTCTGGTCTCCATATACCTTGGTTAGACCACTCTTGGAGTACTGTGCACAGTTCTGGTCTCCATATACCTTGGTTAGACCACACTTGGAGCACTGTGCACAGTTCTGGTCTCCATATGCCTTGGTTAGACCACACTTAGGAATAGAAAGATGTGTTGAAAGGCTGAGATGAGGTAAATGGACTGGGAGGAGACTCATGTGGAGTATAAACACCAGCACAGACTGGTTGGGCCGAATGGCCTGTTTCTGTGCTGTATATTCTATGTAAGTTTACTCTATGTAAGAAGACTTAATGAATGAAGCTAGTACAAAGGGAAATGTCTTCCATTGATACAGCACCTTATTATGTCTCTCAAACGTCTCAAGACGCTTCACATACAGTCAATTTAGAAATACAGTGACTCTTGTTATCTATCAAATGTGGCAGCCATTTTTCTCACTGCCAGATGAATGACCAGTTGATCTGTTTTTGACTGTGTTGATTGAGAGAGGAATATTGGCCAAGAAACCCGATCCAACTAACACTTCAAATTTGGCTATGGGATATTCAACATCCATTTAAACGAATGGGGCCTCGGTTTAATAGATAATTTTCATGTAAGTAGCGGCAGCTTCAACAATGCAGCACTGTCCCGAGTGGCAGCCTGCTCATGGCCTCAAATTTTGGAGCGTGGCTTGAACCCCTAACCCTCTGACTCAGAAGCGAGAGTGCTACCAACTGAGCTAAGCTGACACTTGTTTTTTTAGCAGATTGACAAGGCTGGGTTAAACATGTCCATTTGAAGCTGGATCGCCCTCAATCAATGACTGCACCTCTACTGCTGGCCAGCTTCAGCACACAATACACTCAGTAACTTCTCCAAGTTATTCCTCCCCCCTCTCCCCCCCCATCCTCTCCCAATCCCTTCACTCAATGCTTAAAAACATAGACAGGGACATAAATTAAAGGTGTTGATCATCATTTATTGTAACTGTAAAATGGGTCTGGGTGGTGTTACAGTCTCCAAGTTCATTAATATAACTTGTAGTATGCAAGATCCTCATTCTGATCATTCAAGAAAGGTTTATGTTTGTACAATTCATTTTAGCCGAATTGAACACAGAAAATCGGCAGGGCAGAGGAGGACGAGGTGTCTGAGGCAGTCAGGTGGATTGTCTTGATCTCTGAAAATGGAAGAAATAGAGAATGGAGGTTGAAAAGGTGGTTTGCTCTCTTGAACAAGAGAATTATCCATACGTTCCAGGATAATCCTGGAGTAATGGGAGCATTTGGATGTAAAGAGAGGTGCAGGATATTGCTTTAGACGATCAAGGCTTATAAGCAGGGCCAGTCTTGATTGGCGGCTTTTTGAGAGCTTTTTTAAACAACGTTTGTTAGTTTTCTGGGTTGGCATGTACACATTTTAGAGTGACCTTGAATGATGGAGCAGTTTGCTGTGAGGATGTACACCAGTCCGTTTCACAAGAAATCGGAAATACAAAGTTGGTATCAGCAAAAGTGACCATGGAGCTGCTCGAGTGTCGTAAAAACCCAACCGGTTCACTGATGTCCTTTAGTGAAGGAAACTTACCATCCTTACCCGGCCTGGCCGATACGTGACTGCAGTCCCACACCAACGTGGTTGACTCTGAACATCCCTCTGAAGTGGCCTAGCAAGCCACTTAGTTGCAAAGGGATGGACAATAAATAAATGTCAGCCTTGCCATCACCGTCTAAATCCCAAGAACGAATTTAAAAAGAAAAGTCTTCAGTTCCAATCTCGCAACAGATGTGTTTGAGATCTGAATACATGTGATATTTTAACCATCTTATTTTAACCTCTTATATTGGCTTCCATTAGCAGCTACAGTAGATCTGTTGTGCATCTGTTGTGTATTTGTGGAGATGAAAATTTTTTGCAGTTGTTATGCACCCCGTATGTTTTACCGTCCAGTTTATTTTGCTCTCGGCTGCCCGGTGGCGCAGGCCTTGTTGCAGAAACCTGCTGCTCCGCGGTGCGGCTGGACATGAATTCGCGCCTGCGGTTTCCCAAATGGTGAGAAGCCGGATTTTAGAAGCCAGGCTGTTGTTGTGGGTGGGGGTGAAATAAAAGCAAGATACTTCCTGTCAGGGAGTGAGAGGAATTAATAATCAACGCACGCCAATCTTCTGCCAGTTGGCTCTCAAGTGCCATTGGCCTGCCAGTTTTGGAGAAGAATGTACGGCACTGAGAGGGACCTAAAAGGGGAAAAGTATTCCAAAACCATGCTTCAGCTCACGATAATACTTGTATTATTCTTCCATGTCATTTGTTAAAATACCTTGGTACTCGTTTGTTGATTGTTTGCTTGCGATCGCTAAGAAGCTGAAAAGCACAGTAATAGTGTGTGGCAGCAGCAGTTTGACTATTTGCTTTATTGGCTCAGACACAAGTTTGTAAAAGTCTTGCCTGATCGCAGACAATGACTAAACTGTGATTCGTTTAGTTAAAAGTCCATTATAAAGGCAGTAAAAGGCTTTGAGGCTTTTTATTTAAAATTTTGAGGGTTTTTTTTTCATGACTAATTTGTGAGCTGTACAGGAAAGTTGATAAATTGCCATTATCTTGTAGGGATGTTTTAATAGCTTCTGCCAGCAAAGTGGATTAAATAAAAAAAGGAATACTATATGGTGCAGTGTGGTAGCATGCTGTCCTTTCAGCTCGGGAAGCTGGGGTCTGGAGTGCAGCCCAGACTGGCGGATTAAAGTTTCCTTTCTTTGCTGGCTATAAATGTCCTTGGGGAAATTAGTTTAGGCAGTCTCAACCCAGTTCCTAATGGGCACCAGTTAACAGCACAAAATTGCTTCTAATTAGGCACTAATTGACATTAAATTGGCAATTCCACTTAGAAGCTATAAGGACGGCCGGTGTGGGAAATGGAAATGTCACATTGTTGCAGTAGGACATGCTTTTCTGAAGCTTGGGTTTTGGCAATGTAGCGCATAGGTTTCAAAATTGCAGTCCCCATGTCAGCAGATTAACATCAGTCATCAGTTTCTATATTTGTTGACTTTCGAGCGCGTCACCACTGTACCGTACCTGTTTGTTAATTCAGCCCCCACCACTTAAAATGGGCAGTCACTTACATTGATCAAAAAGTGATTGCCATTATTCCCATTTGCATTAATGTCAATCTCAAAGTTGCCGGTTACAGCGTCTTAAGTGCTCCATTTATTTCGGGGCGAAAGAGCTGTGCTTACTCATTAGTTTGCACCTCGTTAAGGTGCACTGAACATTAAAATAAAAAAACCATCCCCATTAAATTGGCAATTCCACTTAGAAGCTGTCGCCTTTTCTGCATAATTAGCACAATGCTAGGCTAGGTCAGCTACGTGCTGTTTCTTTAATTACGTTGTATACTAACAAGCACTTAACAGCAGCTTTCGAGCTAAAGTAGAAAGATCTGGCAGCTGATGCAACATCATTCGAGACCTTAAACGTCCTTCAGTTTCAAAGTTTTACTTGTATATGTTTGAATTTTACCTACTCATAACTGAGAAGTAGTTCATGATCTTAAATAATGGTACTGCTAATTTATTGGTTTTCCTCCTAATAATCCTATTAGATCTATATGAGGGAGCGCTGATCTCTGACCGATCTTACTCACTATACTGGGCCGACAGGTGCGACTGCCTATTAAATCTGTGTAAATTTATATTAAAAGTATAACTTATTATTATAAAGCGACTGCGGTATGGAGGTCTACAACTTTCACTTACAGTATGAATCGGAAGAAATCAGTTAAAGTCTCCATATTATCTACTGGCTGTTTTGATGGCTTTTAACCCTTTTGAATAACATAGAGTGTTTCCAGTAGACTGCCGTAAAGCCTTATACCGGCCATCGTGTATAACGGGCAAATTGTGAATGCGTCCGCTATAAGCAGTGGGCACTGTAGTCCATTGTAGTGCATTGGAGGCAGCTCAGAGAAGGTTCACGAGGTTGACTCCTGAGATGTAGGGGTTGTCTTATGAAGAAAGGTTGAGCAGGTTGGACCTATACTCATTGGAGTTTAGAAGAATGAGAGGGGATCTTATTGAAACATATAAGATTCTGAAGGGGCTTGACAGGGTAGATGCAGGGAGGATGTTTCCCCTCGTGGGGGAATCTAGAACTAGAGGTCATAATTTCAGAATAAGGGGGCACCCATTTAAAACGGAAATGAGGAGGAATTTCTTCTCTCGGAGGGTCGTGAATCTTTGGAATTCTCTTCCCCAGAGAGCTGTGGAGGCTGGGTCATTGAATATATTTAAGGTGGAGATAGACAGATTTTTGAATGATAAGGGAGTCAAGGGTTATGGGGAGCGGGCAGGGAAGTGGAGTTGAGGCCAAGATCAGATCAGCCATGATCTTATTGAATGGCGGAGCAGGCTCGAGGGGCCAAATGCCCTACTCCTGCTCCTACTTCTTATGTTCTGTAATGATTGCACTGTTTTTCTTTGAGTAGCTGACACAATTTTACAGAAGTTAGGACGGGGGTTCCTGGGATTATGTCGGTAAAGTAGCAGTTTGGCTCAGCGGTAGCACTCGCACCTCGTGAGTGGCGTGTTCAAGCCTCTCCCGAAGCGTTCAATGCGTAATCCAGTACTGACACCACGAAGGGATTGCATGAGTCATTAAACTCCTGTTCAGCGGAACGGAGGAGATCCCAAGGCACTATTTAAAGAAGAGCAGGGAGTTCTCTGGGCAACATTCATCCCTCAACCAAAATCAGGAATGTGTCATTATCTACAGCGGGCTTCCCACACTGCAAAGTTTGAAAACCAGAGACGCAGAGCAATTTAACTCGGTCTGCCCCGGGTTTTACCCTGGTAACGGTGTAAATATAGCGGGTGGGGGAAATGCTCAATTATAGTGTCCCTACCACTGTCCTGGCTGAAATGAACTAACTCGACACAAACTGGGTGTGAAACCTGGGGCCTTCCTCGTCTGTGTGGCTCAGGCACTCACTCCTTTAAACAGGGAGCTGTATTTTGTTAAAATTTGGGTCAACATAATTCACATTGGTAACTGGACCAGACCGCAGGTAACTAATAAAGAAAATAAAGACTTGCATTTATACAGCGCCTTTCACGACCTCAGGACGTCCCAAAGCGCTTTACAACCAATGAAGTACTTCTTGAAGTGCAGTCACTGTTGTAATGTAGGAAACACGGCAGCCAATTTGCGCACAGCAAGCTCCCACAAACAGCAATGCGATAATGTCCAGATAATCTGTTTTTGTGATGTTGATTGAGGGATAAATATTGGCCAGGACACCAGGGATAACCCCCCCCCCTGCTCTTCTTCGAAATAATGCCATGGGATCTTTTACGTCCGCCTGAGAGGACAGACGGGGACTCAGTTTAACGTCTCATCCGAAAGACGGCACCTCCAACACTGCAGCACTCCCTCAGCACTGCACTGGAGTGTCAGCCTAGATCTTGTGCTCATCTCTGGAGTGGGATTTGAACCCACGACCTTCTGACTCCGATGCGAGAGTGCTACCCACTGAGCTACGGCTGACAAATAATATGAAGGAAGTGGCCCTGCTAAGTAATATTTGAACCAAGTATCTTTCCATTTGAAATAATTTTGTCCCAAGTTTTGGATGCTTTCCTGTACTGCGGACATGCCATACCTCATTCCCCAGCTGAGGGTGTAGGCCTGCAGGAAATGACCTCCTGACAATGATGTTCTTAACCCAGGCAGTATGAGGTGGGGCCCAGCCTCCCTTTCCTCCTAAGGAAGCACCTGGCTATCTCCACTTGGTGCTTCTTGCTAATGGCCTGAACATCAGGAGCTCGCTGTATAGGGTATCACAGATGTGGACCTGTGTTTTAATATTGAATGGTGTGCTGCTGGGTTGCTGTTTGTGTGTGCAGTTTAGGAGAGAAGACTAATCTGAGGTTCAGTAAAGCCGCCTGTCTCAGATAGCTACTTTAAGCAGCATCTCATATGAAATTGATGGACAGGAAAAGACCAGCTGGTCCATCAAGCCTGCCCCACACCATGGTGTCTGGCGCATCAATGACCCGACACTTCCTACCCCACCCCTGCAGGCCAAAAAACAGAGAAAAGGGCCAGGGCCAATTAGGGAAAAAATACTCCAGTTACCAGGCGATCAAAACGATTTCAGTCATGACGAGATCCCTTTTATAAACTAATTTCAGCAACGTTTTCTCCCTTTTTAGTGAGGGTGTAGATTAATAAGAGAGTAATTAAGTGAGCGACATTGTGTGTTGATCCACCTCCTTCGCATTGCTGGACTCGATTCTACCAAATATTCAAAAACATCAATGAGAAATAGAAGAAATCCTAATCATATTTCTCTTTTATTAGAATTCTTTTGAAGGGTTCGGCTTTTAAATGGGAGAGGGCAGCGATGCTCAGTCTCTTGCTCAGAGAAAAGTCATTTTCTTTGTATCGAGATCTGATGTTCCAGGGCACTGGGAAACAGTGGTTGTATTTTTTTTGGTCAGAAATTCCTTTGTGCTTATTAGACCCATTTCATTACCAGGACTAATATTCTAAAAAACATTTTAATGAAATCGTGATGCTTGGAAAGAAAGCGTTGTGAAAATATTTTTTAAAAATTAAGTCATTCGTGCCCTTGTAGCACACTTTAGTGCAGAAAGTGCAGGAGCTGATAAAGTTGCTCTGCCATTTTGATTTGAGTAGCGCACGGATGGGACCGCGGTGATTGAGTTTTGACCATTCCTCCCACCGCTTTCCTGCACTTTCACCCAGAGACTCGCCCTTTGTGCAGTATTTTGGAGTCACAAGATTAAGCAGCTTGGGAAATGCACACAGGCGAGTGAGCTTTTTTGCCAGTCTCCTCCCTTTCTCTTCCCCTGCAGGTATTGATCCCCGCTGAATAAGGACTCCACAAGCGCTGGACACTCTTTGGCGTCTCACCCATGTGGCTATTTTCCGTGTCAGCAGCTGTGCAACCACCAAATAGTCAAAAACATCAAAAAGAAAATAGACATAAATCCCAGTGGTGTTTCTGTTCATCACAATAGTTTTGTTCTGAGAAGTGAGTTGGCTATACAAACTGAACAGTGGTGAAATGCGGTTTTATACAAAGAATAAGGATCTATCAACACATTTAATGATAAATCTATTAGCGTATAATCAAGAAACCCGGGTAATTGGCCAAAACTAGCTGCAGCATGAATAATTCTGTAGATTAATGAGAGAGTAATTAAGTGAGCAGATAAGTAACTTAATGGAATAACAAAAGGACATTGTGCGCGAGGTATAACAATATGTTTTGTTAAGTAACATCTGCACGCCACTCGCCCGCTACCATGAAGCAGGAAGGTGGTTATTAACCATGATTTATTTAACCAAGGGGGAAAAAAATATTTACTTTCATTTTAAGACTATCTTTTTCAAAACAGGTGCATGTACGCAAGCTGAATCAACCATTATTTGCACATGCTCACTTGTTCTAAAATCTTTTCCAGCCGACGTGGTTTTTTTTTCACTCTGACAACTTCCCCAGCTTCGAGTCATAATGGTGCAGAAGGAGGCCATTCGGCCCATCGAGCCTGGGGAAGTTGTGTTTAGGTGAGTAATGCTGATACTGCTTGTAAAGGGGGGAGCAGGAGAGGCTTGTCCACTCATGCTGGTGGAAGCCACTTTTCTTTGCCAAGAGTATATTCCCTCTTGATAAACCGCCCTCCACAGGAAGGTGAGAATCTGAACACCCGGCACCACTTGTTGAGAGGGCTGTTCTTGGCCATCATGTCAAGTGATGTATAATCCAGAGACAATAAATGGGCCTGTTTTTCATTCACAGTTTGCTACCTCAGATTGCTTTGACCCATGCCTCAGTTGGTCAGAGAAAACTATCAAAAGACACCCAAATCTTACCAGTCTTATTCACTGGGAGCATCAGTCATAAATAGGCTGTCATTGTTGTTTTAATCTATTGCTTTAAACAAAACCCATTGTTTACATGAGTTCCTCACATTGTATATTCATTCCTCCTGGTGCTAGTCTTCTCAAAAATGTAATTTCCTCTATCAGGTGTCTAGAATTAGTCTAATTGGAACAATGTGAACAATACTGAGAAGTCTCCAGGTTTGAATCCCTCCAGTCAGGTTTCCACCCCTGCCACAGTACCGAAATGGCTCTCATCAAAATTGCAAATGGAATCCTATGGGCTGGATTTTGTCAATGGAGAGCTTTTGGAGGCGGGACTCCCACTTGTCGGGTTTTAGTCCCGCCTCCATCGACTTGTGGCCAGCTCACGCTATTTTCCCTTGATTGACCTTGTTAAGACGGCCCAGCGGGTTTAGCAGGCCAATTAAGGGAAAGCCGGTTACTGGTGACGTCAGCGAGTGACGTTTCATCTGTCAAGAGCTTTTGACAGATGAAATGTCATCGTTTGACGGCTCTGTGAAGCTGTCAAACACTGACAATCTGTCCTCTAAGTTGAGTCTTTACTCAAGACTCAGTTAGAAAGCCTTCCTGAGCGGAAAGCAGAAGGCTGCAGCTTTTGACAGTTCAGCGACCATTCTGCTTTCTGTGCCGGTGAGCTGAGGAACTCCGAGACCTGAAGGGAGGAAGCCTGCGGGAAGAAGTAAAGGTAAGTAAAACTTATTAAAACACTTTACACACACCTCACACACTTACCTCTGCACACATGCCCCCATCACTCACCTGCACACCGGACATCTCAGCCCCGCAGACCCCCGCAGACTGACAGCCCGCTTCGCTGACCCTGGCGAGGTTCAGATCCGTCGGGAAGCCCACATTTCAGGGCTCAAAATAGGGATTAGCCAAAAAACTGCCTGTTAATTGGCACTAATCCCCTTCCCACCTCGGGGAGGTGGCTCCCAGCGCGGGTCGGCTACCCGCCTCCTGGGAAGATGGCACGGAGGTGGGATGGGTACCCGCCCCCAGATTCTGCCATTTTCCCGGCAGTCCCGCCTCCACAGGGCTGGCAAAATCGACCCCATTGTGACTGACCGTGGTAAACTATCCCTCCTCCTCCTTCTCGACTTGTCTGCAGCCTTTGACACGGTTGACCACACCATCCTCCTCCAACGCCTCTCCACCGTCATCCAGCTAGTGCTATCAGGGGCACTGTGAGTAATCTTTTCGCTTACATTTACCATTAGATTCTTTTGGTTCCGAGATTCTGGGGACCAGAGAGGAAGGAGAGCGGATGTGTCAGGAGGGCCGGAATTTGGGGTGGGACCTTGATGCTTCCAGGATGTCACCCTGTGCAAGAAACCTAGAAATTCCTTTTAGGGTAGAGAGAGCAGGTGAATCTTCCGCTCATGCCCCTCACCGCAAGGGGGCATGTCTGGGAGTCCTCCACCTCATCTCCAGTAGGCCCAATCAGCTTAGAGCTGGTGTGAGTGCCTTTCAGAGTTAATTGTTAGACTTGAGCTGCGTTAACCCACACCTGGCAGAGAATAACGACATGGGTTTTGGTTGCTAAGAGACTCTGTATGCTTATGGATCTGTCACCGAGCCAGGAACATGAGAAAAGCATTGAAGGAAAAGCCCAAACTGCACATGATGAATCTCTTGGTCAGAAGTTTCTTGCTGAGATCATGCGAGTGGCATTTTTTAAATTAGATGGGTGAGTTTATGGAGATCTGCGGAACACTTGTTGTTTATTAGTGTTTTCAGTATTGAGGTGTTAGCTGTGGCTCAGTGGGTAGCACTCTCGCCTTTGAGTCAGAAGGTTGACAGGGTTCAAGTCCCACTCCAGGGACTTGAGCACAAAATGTAAGCTGAGGGAGTGCTGCACTGTCGGAGGTGCCGTCTTTCGGATTAGATGTTAACCTGAGGCCCCGTCTGCCCTGGCAGGTGGGCGTAAAAGATCCAATGGCACTATTTTCAAGAAGTGCAGGGGTGTTCTCCCCGATGTCCTGCCCAATATTTATCCCTCAACCAACATCACCAAAAAAAGCCCCAGATTATCTGGTCATTATCACATTGCTGTTTGTGGGAGCTTGCTGTGCGCAAAATTGGCTCCCGCGTTTCCCACATTACAACAGTGACTGCACTTCAGAAGTACTTCATTGGCTGTAAAGCGCTTTGGGACATGCTGAGGCTGTGAAAGGCGCTACATAAATGCAAGTCTTTATTGTAATATAAACACCAACTTCAGTATTTTTCACCTGGTGGAGTTTTAGTCCAAAAACCCGGAACCCTAAGTATAGCGCCCTACACGATACCCCAAAGTTTTGAATGTGGACTTGCACAACAATAACTGGGTTGCGATTGCTCAGACTCAATAAAAGTAGTTTTTATTGGAGAACGAGAAAAGTTGCACAAACAGACCGTGTCAAGGAAAACTCTCAGAAGCCTCAAAAAAAGGAATGAAAGGAAAGATGGGAGAAGGAATTAATTTAAAGAGAAACACTTGAGAACAGTAAAGAACCAGGACTTGGGGAAAGGAATTCAATTATGTAAAAGGATGCATGCAATGGAGCTCAGCACACTTGGCACATGAATTGTTTCATAACAGAGATTTTGTGGTGGAGTTATTGAAAATACAGAGATTTGGGGGGCGATTTTATTAATGGGGGCGCGTCGGAGGCAGAACTGCTGCTTGGCGGGTCGATGTCCCGCCTCCATCGATTTGTGGCCAACCCACGCTATTTTCCTTGATTGACCTTGTTAAGCCCGCCCAGCGGGCTTAGCAGGCCAATGAAGGGGAAGCCGGTTACAGAGAATGTCAACGTATGACGTTTCATCTGTCAAAAATTTTTGACAGATGAATTGTCATCGTTTGACAGCTCTGTGAAGCTGTCAAACACTTGACATTCTCTGTAGTTTGATGAGGTCTTGCATTCAAGACCTCACCAAACTTCTTTCTTTTACAGAAATGAGATGGTTGTTGCATCTGAGACTGAAGCCTGCAGGAAGAAACAAAGGCAAGTACACTTTTAAAAACACTTTGCACTTACCTCAGATACTCACCTCTCCACTCTTGCACCCATCACTTACCTTCACACCACACTTTTGCACCCCGACCCCTGCAGACCCAGTACTCGCCTCGCTGACCTGGCGGGTTTCGGAGCCTTCAGGGAAGCCCGCACTTGTGAGAGCAAAAAGGAGATAATCCTATTTTCTGCCTGTTAACTGCCTGTTGACAGGCAGTTAATAGGCTTTAATCCCTTCCCGCCTCCGAGGAGACGGGACCCGGCACAGGACGGCAACCCGCCTCCTAGGAAGATGGCATTGAGGCGGGGTTGGGGGCAGGTTGAGCACCCGCCCCCAAATTCTGCCATTTTCCCGGCAGTCCCGGCTCCATACCTGCCTCCCCAGGGCTGGCAAAATCGCCCCCATAGTGTTTAACAAACATCTGTGTTTTTGAGATTCTAAGCAGGAGGCTTTTTCCAAGTCAATTCTGTCAACAGTGACAAGTCTACAAAAAAAACTGTCCTTATTCTTGGTGTTTTTCCCAGCTCTTTAATTTCTGTGTTTAAGTTAGATCTATAGGCTTTAGTACTGATGCGGACATCAGGACTGAGTGTTGGGTTACAAGTCATCTCTGTCACTTCCTTTGGTCAGCAGTTAAGGCAGAATTGCAAGCATAGCTGTAATCATTATTATTAGAGTTATTATATTTGTTAAATATAGCACAGCAAGAAGATAATGCAAAGTATAATTGTTAGACCAGCATGAAGACCAGCTGTCAATTCTATTTTATAAGTATCTGCAAAAATCAATTTTACCTCACACACACATACATCTGCATTTCTCAGTCGCTTGGTAAGGTGAATCTTTCCATGTGTGTCGACACCAGCCCGACCAAAAGAAAAGACCTTGGTTAATGTTGACTATTATTGGGAGTTAGAAAGCTAGTCTTGGGACTACACTTTGGTTGATAATTTCATAGGCAACTTGTTTTTTTTACACATCATTAAATGAGTAAGTATGACCATCCAGGATGCATGAAGACCAAGGACTAGTAAACGCAGATTAAAGAAATATAACCCTAATTGGATTAATAAAATAATACAACGTAAAATAGGTAAGGGGAAAAAAAGCATGTAAGGAAAATGATGAGGGGAACCACTGAGAAGGTACACCATAAAAATGTTCTTGAAAAAAAGCAGTCAGAGAGTAAAGGGGAATTAAAAATTAGCAGAATTCTAGAAGCCACATGCAACAGTGACAAATTCTTCCAGTATTGCAACAGCAAGGTGGTTATCAAAGAAGAATAAGGGTGCAAATGGGATTGAACTAATATGATTACTTTCTGAAAGTATTCAGTCGAGAGACATTAGTAGCATGCCATCGTGGGTCTATACCTAAAAATGACTTTGACGTCACTTGCATGGAACTCGTAGACAAGCTGAAAAAGCTCAAAGCCAACACATTCCGATGGGTGGATGGTAATACCCACAGTGAGATGTGGCAAAATCTACAGAATCTATATATAATGTCATCACGAAGGAGTTAGTGAATACAAGCAAGTCTCACTGAATTAGAAACAAGCTAATGTTTCAAAAAAGGATACAAAACAAACCCAGGTAACATCTTGCATATATGACCAGCAAAATAATGGAATTGATTGTCAGAAATATACTACTTGAGGGTGGCCTATATGAAAATAATGTAGTAAAGGGCAGCTAACGTGCTTTCTGAGGGGCAGATCCTGCCTCTTCAGTCCCCTTGACATTGGTGTGAGGCAGCGTCATCGCAAGTGGTCTTTGGAGTCGTATGTTGTAGTTTACCTAAAATGCCAGAAAACCTTCGATAACCTTCCAGGTATAAGGCTGACGCACAAGCTTAAGGCAGTAATATTGTAGGCAAAACTTGGAGGTGGGTAAAGAAGTGGCTGAAAGAGAGGAAGCCGAGGAGTATTGTTAGGGGAGTGATGTCAGACAGGGGAGAGGATTTGAGTGGGGTGCCCCAGTGATCGGTGCTGGGGCCACTTCTGTTTCTAATCTACATAAATAACCTGCACTCAGAAATGCAATGCTAGCTGGTCAAAGTCGGAGATCACATTAAATTGGTCATTAATCACTTGTTTTAACCTCTGCTCAAGGGATTCTCAAGGTGGCAGCCACCTGGGGAAACCTGGGAGTCCGGTCCCATGACCTAACAAGACCTTAATAACTTCCAACGCTTGTAAAAGTTAAACAAATAATTTTCTTTATTACCAATAATTTTATATTCATTGTATAAACAGGACCCACAGCAGGGAATGATGGTGTATCTCTCTTATTCCGCTCATGAGAAAGACCTCGACAACCTATTTGTGACTCCGGTCTTTTGATACCCCCAGGAATAAATGATGTGATGTAGTTCACACCACATGGTACAGCCACTCACTGACCAATTCATGAGCTCATTATGAAGTTTTAATACCGTGAGATTTTATAATTTTTTTAAGTACTTGTGTTTCTTCTCGGGCATTGGCTGCTACTTATACAGTGAATAAGACATTGACTGTGTCCCAGTGTTAAACCACCAGTAGCTTAATAACAACAGTTGCAGATCTACCTGTGTATCTGTTGCAGGTGAATAGTGCACGGGCTCCACGGGCCACATTCAGGCCTGGGTACAAACGGTCAGGGAGCCTGGCTTGGTTCTCTTGTACTCTGAATACCCCAGCTGCTCCGTGTTGTAGAGTCAGAGTTGCTCATTATAAGGTTAATATGTCTGGATCGCAAGTTAGAATTAATTAGTTGCTATTTGCCTGTGGTTTCTGCAATGTTGGTTCATGCTGTTCCAAAAATGCCTGTATATTGCTCATTGGGGGACGGTACAAGCCACACGCAAAGACTCATTTGTATTTGTTTGGATAAAAGTATAGATCAACAGTTTTCAACTCGAGACTTATTAAATTACTTGCGTGCAGCGGTAACGTTTTCCTCTGCTGTACATGTACTGCACTCTGTCAGTTCCGGGCCAGCAGATTTTCCCTCGCTACAGATTTGTTCCTTTGTTTGCCCGCTCTTTAAGGGGGCAATTCACGCTTGGATAGAGTTCTCCAAGCAGTGGTGGCCCTCCAGTATGTTGCTGAAATGGCCATTCTTCACTCGTGAGGCTGAATAATGAGTGTCAGCCAGACGTTAAAGGTGTAGGGGGCATCACAGCCCAGGCCGATCCTGTCCTCAAGCATTGCACCGTCCAACAGAGCACGCTGGAAAGTGATCAGGAACACTGGCCACTTTCTCTTAGCAGCTTGCAGTTTTATTGCAAATTACAAAATGCAAATTATAAAATGCCTATTTCTAAGTAATTTCTTGTTCGCTGGATATGGGCGACACTGGATTTATTTCCCATCCCTAGTTTCCCCGAGCAGGTGGTGGTGTGTCAGAAGCAGTGAGTTATGACCAATCTCTCAAAAACTCTGAAGAACTGCTCTCGCCACCTTCCACTCTCTTAAATACAATGAGATCAGTAGTTTAGCATTCTAAATTACTAATTGATCCTGGTATGTCCATGTCACAGGAGGCTGCAAGGGTACTGAACCTGTGTAATCTCCCAGGATCTGAGTGTATTGCAGTCCTTGTGGTGGTGGTGGTGGTGCTCTCACAGTTGTGTTATGTAGGAAATTCCTGGATATTGACTCAGCAGCAATGAAGGAGCAGTGGTCTATTTCCAAGTCAGCGTGGTTTATGACTTGGAGGAGAGCATTCAGTTGCTGGTGTACCCAAGACATTGCTGCTGCTGTCCTCGATTATAAAAAAAAAAGACAGGGGAGGAGATTTTGAAGCAAGCTTGGTTAGTTGCTGTAGTGCCACCTGTGGACATACATGGCAGCTAAAGTGCACCGCTGATGGAAGGGCAGAGATTGAGTGGACTGGCAGGGTGCCAATCGAGCGCTCTGTCCTGGATGATGTTGAGTGCTGTTGGCAGCTGTCACATCCAGATGAGCGGTGAGTATTCCATCGCACTCCCGACCTGGACCTTGTGGAGAGGCTTTCGGGGGTCAGGAGCTGAGCCACTTGTTGCAGGGCACCCAGCCTCAGCCCTGCTCTTGTAACCACGTTATTGATGAGGCTGGTTCACTTAAACTCCTGGGAAAGCATTAATGCTGTATCTTTATCCAGTGATTAACTGTGATGTACAGATTAGGAAGGCTTGATTCCCACTGTATGGTAACAGCAACTTGCATTTATATAGCGCCTTTGACAGAGTGAAACGTCCCAAGGCGCTTCACAGGAGCGTTTTCAGACAAGATTTAACACGGAGCCACATAAGGAGATATTAGGACAGGTGCCCAAACGCTTGGTCAAAGAGGTAGGTTTTAGGGAGCGTCTAAAAGGAGGAAAGAGAGGTTTAGGGAGGGAGTTCTGGAGCCTGGGGCCCGGGCAGCCGAAGCCACGGCCGCCAATGGTGGAACGACGCAAATCGGATATGCGCAAGAGGCCAGAAATGGGCAATCTGACCCAGGGTGGTGGCAGGGGAGGCTACAGTTGGCCTCAGCATCCTGGACTGAGGAAGAGAAAGTTGACCAGGATCCCTGCTGCTGATTGCTTTCCCCCCCCCCCCCCCCCCCGGTGCCCCTGCTGGGAATGTGTGAGTGTGAACATTGGACATGGCTGCAGTGCTCCCCGAGATTGAATGATCTGCCAGCACTCGCCCCAAGTGGTCATTGTCCGTCGGTAAAACGAGCACTCGGGTGAGGTACTGGAGAGTGACAGGTGGCTGTGGAACCCTACCCCAGCAAGGAGTCAAAGCCTTCAGGAGAGGAGAGGAGAAAATTTGGTGAGAAATTTAAAAAACCATATATATCCTGTTAAAGTGCAGGGGATACTTGACATGATTTTTTTCCCCCCTCTTCTCTTTGTTGGCTCATGGATGCTGAGTCCAAATGTAATGCTCCCACCACTGCCCTCGCAGAAATCTGCTCATCTTTTTTCTTTTAAAAGGGTTGAGGGAGGAATGTAGGCCGGAACACCATAGCACGATGAGAACTTTAACATCCACTCTGTCTTTTTTAAAAAAAACCAGATGAAGAACAGCATCTCCACCAGTGCAGCATTCATTCAGTACTGCACTGGGGTGTCGCCTTGGGTTCTACACTTCAGTTCCAGCACAGAGCTCAAGCCCACAACCTGCTGGCACACAGGCGAGAGAGTGTTACCAACTGAGCCGAGTTTATTAAAAAGAATGGATGTGCATAAATCGCAGTCACTTTTCATGTTCGTTTCAGGTCCTGAAAATCCTAGTGCGAGCTGCGGAAGAAGGGATTGCCGATCGCAAAGGGGCCTCCGCAACAGTATTGACAGGAAAACTGCGGGAGCTCTTTGGTAGAGTGACTTCTAAAGTAACCAACGATGCTGAGATTTGGAAGTTGTACGCCAAGCTTTGCGGAGGTGGCCAAACAGCGAACGCAGAAGACAATGAAAAGGTTGGTGCCCGATAGTGCTGTGAACATTGCGCAGGGCCTAAGCATCCTGCTTCCATCGTCCCTTTCTTTTTCAGCTCTCATTACCCAGGTTCCCCTCCGCATCTCAAGAAGAAGGGGGATCAGGCAAACAGTGACTTGCCTGGCCTCTGCCAGTACCATGCTTGAACCAACTCCAGGAAGGTGCGAAAGAGTTAGTGTCACGTGACACCCCCCCCCCCCCACCCCCCTCGCGCGTTCCCTGCCTGCCAAGTTCCCTGACTGAAATTGAGAGCTTACGGTCTGAAGAATCTAATTGCTGCCTTTACCAATGTGCTGCGCCATTGGGTCGTCTCGCCTGCTCGTGATTTAGCCTCCTCTAAATCACCCACAGCTTTACAGTTTTTCAATGTCCTCTGTGTTTAATTAGTGATGAGGGTGTGCATGTGTACAGATACTCAGCATTCCTTTGTGCCAGTCCTTCCTCTTCAGCCTAAAACTCCACATATTTTATTTTTAAAACTTTAGAAAAACCAATTTATCATAAGGACTAAGAACTAAGCTGTAAATGAGATTTTACAGTGCTTGTGTCTCAGTGCATTGTTGCAGGAACATAGTCACTACTAGGATTAGAAAACATTATGCACCCATTGACTGGATTTTTTTTTTAAGTATGCATTGAGTAAATCTTTCCACCAACCTTTTGGTTGAAAGTATTTTCCTCTTTTCCCTCCTTCCTTTTGTCCATCTCCACTTCCATATGTTGTTCACTGACCCCGCTCCCTCTGAGCATAGACGGCCTGCTCCAAGGCCTGTGCTGAAGCTGGTCCTGTGCCACCCTTTAGGTAACGTGTACCTCACATACTCGGGACTTCCCCAGCAGCAGGCCAGAGATTGGCATCTTGCTCTGGAGAATGGTGGCTACGGGGCTGTGTCCTACCATTCCACAGCACACGCCATAGATCTCATGGTGAAATGTGCTGCCCCACTTCTAGCCAAGTCCTCTATCCAGAACCTGATAACTTCCATCTAAAGCTCTGGGCATCTTTGAACCCATGAAACGGTCTGAAGGAGGAGAAAGAATTTTGCCACAGTTAGTCTGTTTTTCGTGATGTTATTTGAGGGATAAATGTTAGCCTGTTAACTGGGGGAAATCTAGAACTAGGGGGCATAGTTTCAGGATAAGGGGTCGCCCATTTAAGACGGAGATGAGGAGGAATTTCTTCTCTCAGAGAGGGCCGTGAATCTTTGGAATGCTCTACCCCAGAGAGCTGTGGAGGCTGAGTCAGTGAATATATTCAAGGAGGAGATAGACAACTATTTGAGCTACAGGGGAGTCAAGGGTTTTGGGGAACAAGCAGGAAAGTGGTGTTGAGGCAAAGATCAGATCAGCCATGATCTTATTGAATGGCGGAGCAGGCTCGAGGGGCCGAATGGCCTACGCCTGCTCCTATTTCTTATGTTCTTAGAACTCCCCATCTCTTCTTCAAAAGGTGCCATGGGATTTTTTTTTCGTCCACCTGAGAAGGCAGTCGCAGCCTCGGTTTAATGTCGCATCCGAACGAAGGCACTGCTGACAGTGCAGCGCTCCCTCAGTACTGAACTGTCGTGTCAGCCTAGCTTGTGCGTTCAAGTCCTGGAGTGGCTGTGACCTCCTGACTCAGAGGCTGGAGTGCTACCACTGAGGGCTGAGGGGTGAGTGGGGACGGAGGGGGGGGTCTCCTTATCAACACCCAGGTGATCAAATTCATTTATGGACACTTCAAGAAACTTCATAGATTTACAGTGCCGGATAATATCCTTCTGCAGTTGTTTCAAGTGAAGTGCGGTTGATGGCTCCCGTTCAAATCCCTCGTCCAGAACACATTACATTTATAAATTGTGGATTTTCATACCACAGGATCAGAAAGCTCCTGCCACGGAACTCCACCATTTTTTTGCCGCAGACTCCCAGAGGTCTTGGCCCAGACGCTCTGATATTTGCAATGCCTGGAAAGTTCACCGTACTCAATCATTTCACTGCCACGGTCCAGAACAATGTTGGAAGTCTTTGACTCGCACTTCCATTCTTTTCATAAGCACTAAACTTCTATTCAAACGATTGACAAAAAAACAAGTCTTTCAGTGACTGAGAAGGCTCCATACTGAGTTATTTTTAAAAGCGTGCTCGGGATTTAAAGTGCTCATATTTTTGAGTTGTTTTAAATCCTAGAATTGCAGGCGCTTTTGGGGGGGGGGGGAGGGCGTCCGCGAACACATTTGCCTCTGCACTGCTTACTTGGGCAAAGCCATCTGGTACTTTTCGTGCTGTGTATCTTGGGACACTTGATCCATGTGTGGGCAGATATTCTCTGTTCAGACCTAATCCCGTCCAGCTCAGGGTTGGCCCTGAAGTGGAGTTTGCTGTCTGTGGGTGTCGAACACCCCATGGTGCACCACCTGAGGAAGGCAACCTAAAAACAGCATAGTTCGGGAAAAGAAGCACTTTCAAAATTTGTGGGGGGAAACTGCATACTTTTTTTTTCCAAAAGAGAATTTGTAAGTGTTAGATACCTTTTTAAAAGGGTCATTTTTCACTATGCTTAGGCTGTAAAATTCACCAAAATAAGTTGAGCAGGTTCAAAAAGAGTATTATTTACAAGGGGAAAATCTGATCGACGGGTCCAGAGATTATTATAAAGTTTGAGAGCAAAAGCATCATGGTTTATAATTATCTGAACCTAGTTTTATTCCCTGTCACTTGCAGCAATCCATTCCTGCGTGCCTATTTTAATGTATTAATTAACCTTTCCCAGCCACAAGTAGCCATTATTTGCAAGGTCCCTGTTTATTGATGACTGAATAAGTTAAATTCTGTTCTTCTTACATTCGATGATATTGGCACAAGAAAGAGCAACAGTGGTCACTTCCCCACTGCCAATGTATTGTAAAGTCAGCAGCAGATTACTGGGGAAGTACTATACCTATTATAAATCAGAAAATGCTGATGATTTCAGTATTATCTACTAGTTACGCTTTCAATAGCAATACCAAATGTCACTAATAATCAACTGTGCGATAGTGACCATGTTTGTTTAGCCTTCCCTTTGCTTACAAGTGCACAAGGGTTAAATAAATATTTCATAATGACTTCCGTGTATTCTGGATTAATATGTCACCTTTTTATTTCATTGCTGTGGTTTATTTTTCATACAAATTAGATTTTTAAAATACACTCGCCTGTGGCTGGGCTGAAGCATGGAGCGAGCATTTTTGCGCCATTTCCCAGTGAGTGTCAGCTGTGGCTCAGTGGGCAGCACGCTCGCCTCTGAGTCAGAAGGTTGTGGGTTCAAGTCCCACTCCAGAGACTTGAACACAAAAATCTAGGCTAACGCTGCACTGTCAGAGGTGCCGTCTTTCGGGTGAGATGTTAAACCGAGGCCCCATTCTGTCCTCATAGGTGGACGTAAGAGATCCCACGGCACTATTTCAAAGAAGAGCAGGGGAGTTATCCCCGGTGTCCTGGCCAATATTTATCGCTCAATCATTTTACAAAAACAGATTATCTGGTCATTATCACATTGCTGTTTGTGGGAGCTTGCTGTGCGCAACTTAGCTGGCGCGTTTCCTACATTACAGCAGTGACTACACTTCAAAAAGTACTTAATTGGCTGTAAAGCGCTTTGGGACGTCCTGAGGTCGTGAAAGGCGCTATATAAATGCAAGTCTTTCTTTTCTTTCTTCATAGGCTAACTAGTGGTCACTGAGGTGTTGTTAGAAAACCTAAGGTTACTCATATGCTATAATTCCATTATGTGCTGGGGCCTGAGTTTACATTATTCTAATCTTGACTGGCAAGTGAACTCTAATATCTTGACTGTGCAAAGGTATTTTGGATCACCATTGATGGGACCACTCCACCACTCTCTGGCTAAAGGAGAATACGGTGGAGGTAATGAGAAGGGAGCGCGAGAGAAGTAATGGGGAAAATACATAGACTGTGCATCCTTAACATGTGTAATGCCTTGCCTTTTATCTGCAGGCACTGCAGTATCTCGGTAAAGCTCATCGGTGTGAAACCCAATCGAGTGGATGGGAGAAAGACGTTGCATCTTTCACAGAAGTAACAAAAGGAGCGATAGAACTTGCACACGGTAAGCTGCCAACAGCTGTATTAGCATCTGTAATCCTTGATTTTACACCTACCTCAGTGTGTGGTCACTTGTAATCAGCGCTAATCTAGGTCCTGCTGTCTGTGCTGCCCTGTGTAACAGCAAGCAGAGCAGGTGAGGGTATGTTGGGGCTGACCTATTTGCTTTAAGGCTGGACCATCCTGCTGTAGTGGCTTTGAGGTAGAACTATCTGAACGCCTTGCACGTATCCGTGAAAGTTCTCCTGTCAGGCACAGGATTCGAGGACCAGGACGCACAGCATAAAGTTAAGTGTGTCGAAAGAAAATAAGAAATTTAGACTTGTGGAACAGATTAGCAACAGGAGTGACGGAACAGAAACAATGGCAGGTTTTAGAAAAAAGCAATGGATGCATTCCTATTAGGAAAGGAAATATAGAACTATTAGTTCCAGAAATAAGGTAAGGAAGTTGATAATGAGGGGTTTAGAAGGGTAAGCTAGATGTACTGATGGCCGCCTTCTGCCCAACCAATGCTGTTACTATTTATGTTATATCTCTTTTGAGAACTGAAAGACATTGTCAACTTTTCACAAGTGTGGATCTGTTTCATATACCAAAACTGATTTCTGCATCTTTTTAATGCAAGGTTACTTTAAATATAATGCAAGGTTATTTAACTCCCTTCTTAGTTTTCTCCCTTCCTCTGCTGGGTTATGATTCCATGGTCATCGGCAACTCTAGTGCCTCCTTCCAAGTGGTAATTTTTCAGAAATCATTACAGCCTTGACTTAGTTATGGACATGAGCTGAATGCAAAAGGAGAGATGAGATTATCTGCCCTCAACATCAAGGCAGCAGTCGCCCGAGATTAACACCAAGGAGCTGTAGCAAAACTACAGTCAGGGGGCAAACCCTTCAGTGGTTGGAATCATACCTGACGCACAGGAAGATGGTTATGTTTGTTGGAAGCCAATCATTGCAGACTCAATATCATGTGGGAATTCCTCAGGGCAGTGTCCTCAGCCCACTTTTCTTCAGCTGTATCATCAATGACTTTCCCTCAGGATTGGTGCTGTTTGTGGATGATTCTGCACTGTTCATCTTCATTCCCAGCTCCTCTGCTATTGGAGCAGCCTATGCCAGCCTAGAGCAGGACCTGGATAACGTCCAGGCTTCAGTTGTGGGGCTAAGCATGACTGCTCTTTCAAAGAGCCAGCACAGGCACGGCAGGCCGAATGGCCTCCTTCTGTCCTGTAAGTTTCTATGATTCTAAGTGCCAGGTAACATTCATGCCGTAATTGCTAGGTAATGACCAACCAGCACACCTTAGCCTTGAATGGCGCCACCATCACTGAATTCCCTACCATCCTCCTCCTGGGGGGGGGGTCACCATTGACCAGAAGTTTAACTGGACCAGCCTTATGGACACCATGGTGACAAGATCAGGGTAGAGGCTGGGTACTTTGCTCGCCTGACTCCGCAAAGCCTCTCCACCATTGACAAGGCTCAGATCAAGAGTGTGATGGATGCGTGCAGCCTGAACAACACTCAAGAAGCTTGGCACCAACCCTGCCACTAGTCTCAATATCCACTGCGCACTGTGACTGCAGTATGTACTAGCTACAGGATGCACTGCAGCAACCAGTCAGAGAAGAGGTGAAAGCCGTATAAGATGCAAACAGAGCTGAAACTGGGAATGAGCACAAGATCATTAATATTCTGAATGAATACTTCCTCCAACTGTTGACAAGGGAAGATATGAGCAACATGCCCTGTCCAAACAGTTAACCAACGTAAAATCAACAACTTTGATATAAATGAGCTGGAAGTTATACACAGGCCAAAAAGGGCTCATAACAAACAATAACCAGGAATAGATGGTATTTATTGCAGAGTGCTGAAGAGACTAGGGAGGAGAAATGCAAGGTACTGGCAACCATCATGAGGGAGTCACTGGGACAGTGAGAGGTGCCAGTAGATTGGAAAAAGGTCGAAGTGGTGCCCATATTCAAGAAAGGGGATGCAACAGACACAGACTACTATAGATCCATCAGTCTCACCTCTATTCCGCATAAAATAATGGGATCAACCATCAGGAGTGAACTTGAGTATCTATGCAATAATAACCTAGTAGATGGTGGACAAAATAGATTCAGAAGGGCAAGTTCATGTTTGACCAACTTCCTTGACTTTTTTGAAAAAGTAACATCCCAAGTGGAATTTGTAAAGTCCTATGATATAGTGTGCCTGGACTTCCAAAAGGCTTTTGATAAATTCCCTCATGAGAGGCTATTAGTCAAACCCAAAACGTGGATGGTTCGGGGTAAACCCTGGAAATGGATAAGAAACTGGTTGGTTGAAAGGTAAAAAAAACAATATGTACTTGTTCAAGGAGTTAGTTTGGGCTGGAGTCCCTCGGACTCGGTGTTGGGACCACTGCTGTTTCTCATTTACATAAATGACCTGGACTCGGAAACTCAATCCAAAGTGATCAGATTTTCTGACGACACCAAACTAGGAGAGGCAGTGAAATTGAAGGAAGCAGTTCAAAAATTACAGCGAGCTGGACAGAACAAGTATTCTTACCATAGGCAGCATCACAGCCAGGCAATGTTCACACATGCACACTTACTAGTAGGAATTATTGGATAGCAATAAGAAGCTGATTTTTTTCCCCTATCCCCTCTTGCAAACAATGTCTGTGTGGGATGAAGGCACGGCCGCCAATGGTGGAGCGATTAAAATCGGGGATGCGATTTGGAGGAGCGCAGATATCTCGGGGGGGGTTTGTAGTGTTGGAGGAGGTTACAGAGATAGGGCGGGGTGAGACCATGGAGGGATTCGAAAACAAGGATGAGAATTTTAAAATCGAGGCGTTGCTCAACCGGTAGCCAATGTAGGCTAGCGAGCACAGGGGTGATGGGTAAGTGGGAGTTGGTGCAAGTTAGGATACAGGCAGCAGAGTTTTGGATGAGCTTTAGGTTATGGAGGGTGGAAGATGGGAGGGCCGACCAGGAGTGCGTTGGAATAGTCAAGTTTAGAGGTAACAAAGGCATGGATGAGGGTTTCAGCAACAGATGAGCTGAGACGGGCCGAGTCGGGCAGTGTTATGGAGGTGGAAGTAGGCGGTCTTAGACAAATATATAAAACCAAATTAGATAAATATATAGAACCAAAAAATCTCAGTAAACTTGTCTTATTCTTGGAATAAACTCCAAAAGAAATGAAATGAAATCTTAGTACATTTTTTATTTTGATGAAGAAATATTGCCACCATCAGAGAGTTAACCACAGACGTTGCTTGCAAGTGTCATCTGGATTTAATTTTCAAGCTTTTTAATAACTAATTACATAGCTATCTCAACTTTTGAGTACTGCTTTATTGCCAGTTATTAAAATGAGAAGTATGTGCATAATGTTGGCAGTGATGTACATTGTAGATTCCAAGAACCAAACGAGCCCATATTGAAAAATATCATCTTCTGCCATTTCTGCCTCCTCCCCTCACCTTTCAGCTTCCGGGAGGGGCTGTTCCCTCCTGGTCCACTCCTCCTTCACCCCTACCATCTGCTCTCCTTCCCATGCGAGCGCAATAGATGCAACACCGGCCCTTGCACCACCGTCCAGCGCCCCAAACACGCCTTCTGAGTAAGACAGCGATTTACTTGTATTTCTTCCAACTTAGTATACTGTATTCGCTGCTTGCAATGCGGTCTCCTCTATCTTGGGGAGATCAAACGCAGGCTGGGTGATAGCTTTGCTGAGCACCTCGGTTTCATCAGCAACTGCAACCCTCAGCTCCCGGTCACTTTCTTCTTTAATTCTCCATCCCACTCTGACCTCTCTGACCTCGGCCTCCTACAGTTCCAATGAAGTGCAACGCAAGCTCAAGAAACAGCACCTCACCTTTCTACGAGGCACTTTGCAACTCTCTGACCTTAACCACAACTCCCATTTTGTCTCTTTGACGGTCGGTGCTTGTAATGTAGGATGGGTGTACCAGCACTCCCAGTGATGGGGAAAGGCTGTGAATTAGTGTTTGAGATGGCAATCCCCTACGGTACACAGTGTGGGCTGCACCCCTGGTTTCTCCCTGCCTTTTTCTTCCACCAGATTCCCAGGCCACTTTGCCTGTTTTTCCATGTTTCCCTCTCCCTCTGCTATTTTGCTTTAACCATTCACATTCTTTGGGTCTTCTGTGTGTGTGTGTGTGTATATATATTTATACATATCTTTTATTTCTCTCATCATGCCTCCTTTTAACTTGCACTATTTTCACTTCTGTCTTTTAATCATCTCCTCTTCTCCACTTAGTCACTTTTACAGATCATTCATTTTTCTCACGTCGTGTATGTGGTAAATTCTCCCCCCGCCCCCTCTTCCCTTGCTCTGCTCCTCCTTATAAGCTGTTCGTCTGTAACATCCTCCGGTTCTGACCAAGGAAACGTTGACCTTTCTCCTTTCTCTGCAGATGCTGCCTGACCTGCTGAGTGTTTCCAGCATTTTCTGTTTGTATTTCAGATTTCCCGCATCTGGGGTATTTTGCTGTTTGAAAAATATCTCTTAAGTGGGAGAGGAATAAGTGTCATTTGCTAAGATTGTTTTCCTTCATTTTCCACAAGGTCACGACGTAAAAGTCATTTCTAAAGAAGAAAAATATTCAGAAATAAATGACCTGATGTTTTTGCTTATTTCTCCAGTATCTAATTATAGTGTTAATTATTACTGTTCTGTGGTCTAATGCAATAATCGATGCCGTAATATCTTTTGTGTGTGTGTCTGTTTTTTTTGTGCAGTGTCAATCAAATGCAGCAAAGACAAAAGTA
Source organism: Squalus acanthias (assembly GCA_030390025.1). Taxonomy (NCBI): domain Eukaryota; kingdom Metazoa; phylum Chordata; class Chondrichthyes; order Squaliformes; family Squalidae; genus Squalus; species Squalus acanthias. Next base: position 16,897,117 of record CM059436.1, on the reverse strand, counting down.
ACCCTCAGGAGGCTCTGCAGATACTGTCCTCGGCTCGCCTCAGTCTGCGTGGCCTGTCCAGCAAAGCACAGGTAGAACACCTCAAAGCCCTTTTCATTTTTTTTTTTAAAGTGCTGAATTTTCTTCGCAGCTGACAGAAATACAGGCGAAATTTCATCCTATTCGGAAGCCATTGCAAAACTTACGTTGTAAGACATTGTAACCCAAGAATGTGTTGAGTTCAGAGAGCATCTGTAATTTGTCATTATTTTCATATGAATATGCTCCGGGACAGAGAGCTGTCAATGCTTCTTGTATACTTTTCTGTACGTACATATCTATTTATGTGGCGCATTACAAATCTTGCATCTAGTGTGCATTTCCTGTATCAGGATTTTGTCATGCCAGAGTGTAAATGGTATTGCCATAACACTTCAATGGCGTCGATTCAGTCTTCCTCGTTCCACCTAGCAGCTAGGTGGCGCTGTGGCGCCAATCTTTATTCATATACTTACCTGTCATTGGCTGTAGTGGATCATGTGATTTGGTGCTCTGAGCCTCTGCTCCCAGGCTCATGATGCCTCCTTCCATCAGCAGCTCTCGGAGTTTCCAGGTGGGTTTTCTTAACTCACACCTCCTGCCCCCACCTCAACCTTGGGCTTTCATTTTTGTTTTTGTCCTGTCATTCAGCAAATAAAACACCACCTTCAAAAACTGATCCCAGGAAAAACACAAACCCCAATGGCTTTAGGTGCTGAGATTTGTAAATCTCTGCCTAAGGCACTAGCTACTCCCTGGCTCAATTATTTCAACTGTACCTGTGAACAGTATTGTCTCATCCAAATAAAAAGCAAGAAACTTCATACTATCCACAGTGAGTGGTACTCCAATAATTACAGGCTAGTACCCCAACTCGCCAAGGATTCTTCGACAGCACCTCCCAAACCCGCGACCTTTACCACCTTAGAAGGACAAGGGCAGCAGACACATGGGAACACCACCACCTCCAAGTCACACACCATCATGACTTGGAAATATATCGCCGTTCCTTCATCGTCGCTGGGTCAAAATCCTGGAACTCCCTCCCTAACAGCACTGTGGGAGTACCTTCACCACATGGACTGCAGCGGTTCAAGAAGGCGGCTCACCACCACCTTCTCAAGGGCAATTAGGGATGGGCAATAAATGCTGGCCTTGCCAGTGACGCCCACATCCCAAGAACGAATAAAACAAAACTGCCGGCCATAGTAAAGGTCATGGAACCATAGCAGATGAGAAGCTGTTTTAACATCTCGGTCTTAATAACTTGTATCTGATTGAGAGTGTCACAAACTTGATTGAAACCAATCATAAATCTCTTCTTAATGCTCAGCATTAGGTTGGAATAGTAGACTATGGTATCTTGGTCTGATAGAGAAGCCAACCTATTGATGTACCTGGTGATCTGAGTCCATCAGAGTGCACAATTGTCAAGGTAATGAGAAATGGTTCTTTTGTTTTATCACACCTCTACCCAGGGGCCCTTCAGGAAGATATGCTTTCCTATTTTTTAATCTTTGTCAATGACCTAGTGAATGGAAAGCAACATTTGTTCTCTTTGCTGATGACATCACCTAGGTTGGTTAATAATGCATCATTTTCAACACTGTGAGAACCAAGTCAGAAACTCTGCCAATTCCACAAAAACATAGTTTCTTCATGCCTCTTGCAAGTCGAGCTGTCACCTCTTTAATGGCTGTGTCTTCAGACCTCCTTCTATTGACATTTTTGGCTTCACCATCTCCCCAACCTCCCCTCTCCTCCATTGCTAAAGCTGCCTCAGCGAAGTTGGGTTTCCTTTCTGGTGCTATTAACTATCTACAAAGCCTAAGTCTATCTAAGATTAGAATATTGCTGCCATAACTGGCGAGGCTCTGCTAACACCTTCATCTTCTCTCGGTCTGTCACAACCTTTCTTGCCTTTCTCTATTTTAATGATGTCGCAGTCTTCTACTCTATCTCATTCTTTCCCATAACCTCAAAGCTGTGAAACTGTTTCCTCTCATAATTTTCAGGTCTTTCAAAACCAAGCTTTAATCCCAAGTTCTTGATTCACTTTGTCTTTTTTTTTTACTTTTTCAACCTTGATGCCCTGCGATATGGGCCTTGACCTTTACCCTAGTTTCTCAATAGAATAGACAAACCACCGATATTGCCCATCTACCAGTGCTCTTTAAGGGTTTCAAACTGTTTTCAGTTACAAACACATAGCAAATTGGTTTGGTAATCACGATGGATTTACACTGAAGAAAACAAATGGCAAAGATGGCAGAAGAACGGAGATCCTCAAGTAAGCTCAGCCCTGGTTGTCACCTTCGGTAACTGCACCGTTTTGCAAAGCCTATATTTTGCCTTGTGATGGAATATGGTAGCCCTGTTTGACAGGCTGCAGAGAACACCCGTCTCTTGCTCCTGCTCTCCGAACTCCCAAAGCCACTGAGGCAACAGTCAGTGAGGATATTGTGTTCATACTAGAGTCCAACCTCTGGAATATTGCAGTGCCATTGCTGAGCTGTCAGTCCTCTGTGAGGCTATGATGAGTAATATCATATGAATTACAAGCACTTAAGCCAGACCACCACTTTTACGCCAAGAATACAAGAGCTGCTGCCACTGTACTAAAAAGTCAGCCCTGAATACCAATGGCAATGTTTCACACACCACTTCCCAGTCCAGAACAGCTTCTTCCCCATGTGATGTTATCATCTAGAAGTTGGAATACAAAAATAGCCATCACTTCCTGAACCCAGATTGCTGGGACTTGACTGATGCCACAGCTCGGTTTCTCAAAGTCTTTAAGTGCCCGGGGCAGCCAGTAATTTATATTTATGAGATACCCATTCTTGTTACACTTGTCTCTTACTACACCTTGCAGTTATGTCACCTTAAACCGGTGACTTCTATATCAGTAAAGAGCTATGGCACCAGTAGGTTTTTCATTATATTATAGTGAATTATATTATAGGGCATAGTTTCAGAATAAAGGGTCGCCCTTTTCGAACTGAGATGAGGGGGAACTTCTTCTCTCAGAGGGTCGTAAATCTGTGGAATTCTCTGCCGCAGAGAGCTGTGGAGGCTGGGTCATTAAATACATTTAAGGTGGAGATAGACAGATTTTTGCAAGATAAGGGAGTGAAGGGTTATGGTGAGCGGGCAGGGAAGTGGCTTTAAGCCCGAGTTCAGCCATGATCTTATTGAATGGCGGCGCAGGCTCGAGGGGCCAAATGGCCTATTTCTGCTCCTATTTCTTATGTTCTTATGTTAACAGGCTGTCCAGGTTGAACAGCATGGGCCATTTCTGTGATACCTGATTGGAATTTCAACTGTTGATAAGGCACTTGCACATAATATTAGATCCAGCACTGGTGCGTGTTGAACAAAATAATCACTTGGAAAACCGGTGATGTTATTTCAGAATTCAGTGAAGGAAATTTGTCTTCAGCTTTTCATTGTTCGTCCAGCTTAAATTTCTTTAATTGTACATTGATTGTTCAAATTTCAGTTGAAAGGCACAGATTGCTGGCCCCATTTCTGAAATATTAATTGTGTAGAAAATCTCCGGCAATGCCTGAATAAAGGAAATTGTTTTGAAAGATTGTGCTACCATTTGGGAAAGTAGTGAAGGAAGTCTCTGTTGAATTAATTAAAGTGCTCGTCCGCCTGCACCCAATCCAGCTTCGGTGAACACTCATCAGCACACTTACAAAGTACCACAAAAGCAAAATACTGTGGATGCTGGAAATCTGAAATAGAAGCAGAAAATGCTGTAAATACTCGGCAGGTCAGGCAGCATCTGTGAAGAGAGAAACAGAGTTAACGTTTCAGGTCGATGACCTTTCGTCACGTTGCAATGTTGAGGTTGGTGCCACATTGAATATTTTCCTTATAGAGACCTCAAAGGTGCAGCATAGTCCCACTGCAGAGATTGGGGCAGATTTTATGTTCCTGAACCTGGGTGTATTGGGTTGCCTGGGTATAGCGGGTGTAGCAACATGTGGTGGGGAGGATTGCATGCCTGCAAGGGAGCCCATCTTGATTTTCCCTCCATTAATTTAAATGGATGAAAAAAATTGCGTGGGTTCCCATACCGCCAGGTGGTTGTTCCTTCCCTGCCCGATCGTTCTCTATACACTGCACGCAATCACCACAATGCACCCAGGAACATCTGCCTTATTTCTCCATTGTAGTAATCTAAGCTACGCTATCTCCAATGGCTGTATGTGTATTTCCCAATTTGGAAAGCTATGCCATTTGTTTTTCTAACAATAGAAATGACAAAGCAGCTTATTCAATGAGAAAAGAAATAGAAAACCTTTTAGTGAAATTTGCAGTCCACAGGTCTGGGTGGTGGCACTGCATTGGCCCACATTGTCTCTCAAACCTGTTATTCCCAGTGCAAGCAATCAATGTCACGGGATGCTTTTCGGTACACAGTTTTGTCCTCCATGGATGAGACATAACAGCCACCACTTGGCGTCGTGATAGCGAAGTGGAGTAAGTGTACTATCCAATCCATAGCACTGAGCATCAGTGTTCTAATGCTTAACACCACTGCAATCTTCTTTTCTCCAATAAAATGACTCTTCATAATCTAGAGCACAAAGTCCCAGAATCAGTCTTGTTGCTCATCTCTGGATGATTTCCACTGCCAGTCAAACATTGCTAAAGGAGAAAATACTAACAGCATTTTACAGGTGACTTATCATTACCCATTTGAACAGTGTCAAAGCCATAAATAGTCAGCAAGCAATCGGTCACAAACCCAGTGGATTTCTTTGAGGAGATAAACACATTTGTGACAGAAAGTTATATGTAATATACTTGGAGGGCATTTGAAGAAGTTTCACGTGCCGTTTTTGAGAAGGCTCATGGGATTAACACTCAAATTAGCTAAAACTGGCTTCACAGTAGGAAACAAAAGGTGAAGGTTAAAGAAAAAGCCTCTCTTTAGAGTGTCAGCAACCAGTGGAGTTCTGCAGGGAGCTATTTAGGTCCACTGCTCCTCACACTTCATTTCATCAGTGAAATGGAGGCGAGGACATCCACCACGGCTTTAAAATTTGATGCTGACACCATCCCTTTAGCACTATTCAAAAGGATTTGGATAAATGATGTGAATGAGCTGAAGAGTACAGATAGATTTTAGTGTGGAACAAATAGAAGCTAACACACAGGATCAAGAAACATTTCCATATTTTCCAGTCCATACATAACTGTTATCAACAAAGACATCACAGGGATGTCTGATTGTAACCAAAAAAAACAAGATAATCTAAATTTATATCGCCTCACTGATGAGGCTACGTTTGGAATATTGTGCACCATTTTGGGCATCCTACCTCTAGTGACAGGGATCTAGAACAAGGGGACAGAGATATGAGAGATTTAGGCCAGAGAACAGGAGAAACTTTTATACAGTGGGTTGTGAGGCTGTGGAATGCACTGGCAGAATTCGTGATTGAAGCAGAGAACATGTCGGAAATTTAAGAATAGATTAGATAGGTGGTTGAAGTACAAGGTAATAAAGTGATACGTGAACAAGGCGGGCACCAATGCTCCCGTTTAGCTGCATATTAGTTGGCTATTCTAGAACAGAATTGATAGAATGTGTCAAGGTACAAATATCATTTGCAGTCTTCTCAGAATAAGGGAAAAAATGCTAACCATGTGTTATAAAAATAGGCATCCCAGTGCCCAATATGTTGGTATAGTAGTTTGCTCTGGTATTGAGTGGCTGGACACTGGCTGGCTCCTGTGATTTCCCCACACCATGAGTTCTTAATCTTGGGTCATCTGCTGTGAAGTTGACCAGAGCCCAGTCTCTTCCCCAGAAGGATGGGAAATTAGGAGATCTGTCAACTTGTATTGTTCTTGCAGACATCTGGTTGCAGTATTTTTAGAAGCTTTTAGAGCAGTCCACCCTCTCATTAACACAATCGTGGGGAGTGGGGGGGGGGGGGGGGAAGTTAATGTTTAAAAAAAAGTTTTTTTTGCAACTGAACTGCTCCCATAATCATCAAAGGGTTAAGGTTACCCATAAATTCCTCTTATTTGGAAACAAAATGTCTTCATTGAATTTTTTTCCCATTTGGTCACAGAGGAAGCTATTGTGGTTAATATTGACACATTTATTTGTCTTGCATATTACAGGAGCATTTTACAAGCTAGTTCAGAAAGCACATCTGTTTTACAAATGGGGAGTACTGCCAAGATAGCCATCCTCCATTTGTAAACTTATTCTAACCAAATATGCTTCTTTTTTTCCCCTCCCCAAGAAAACTTTTAACTTTAGTAACAATTGTTCCTCATCTTGCTTTGCCTTGAAAAGCAAAACTTCCTTTCATCTTCTTTCAAATGTTCTTTCCCCCCCCCCCCCCCACAATTTTCTCCCTATTCTCTCTCTTTTCTTCCTTCCCCTGAATGCACTAACTCTTGCCGGGGTGCAGTTCCATCGACACCTCCAGCCCTAAAGTGACCATTCCTCATAGGTGCTCCTAGACTGCGAGCACGGAGATCAAACATGGGCCATTCTTGGTCTGCACGGCTTAATAAGATACTGAGTGCTGCACTTACCTACCAAGCCTTTGGTCAATTACCAGTTCTTCTCATTCCCTCCTCCTTGATGGATTTCATTTAGTTAATCTGTATTTAAAGTTGGAGGAGACCTACGAACCACCAGCTCAGATATTTATTCTTCAGGAGGGACCCCCAATCAACGAGCTACATTAGGATTAAATTTGATAGTCTGATGATGGGGGTGCCAATAGCAGATGCTCATGGACAATTGTTGTGCAGGGTTCAGCAGAATAGTAGCCCTGTGTGTGCTGCTTACTACAAGTTAGAAACGTGCAGTCTTCTGGCCATGCCCACCCATTATTCTCTTTCTCCTTCGTGGTATTGTCAATCAAGATTAGGCCAATCAGTTTGAAGCTTTATTGTGTAAACTGACCTTCACTTTGTGAATCTTTGGAATTCTCTACCCCAGAGGACTGTGGATGCTGAATCGTTGCGTATACTCAAGGCTGAGATAGATAGATGATTGGACTCTAGGGGAATCAAGGGATATGGGGATCGGGCGTGAAAGTGGAGTTGAGGTAGAAGATCAGCCATGATCTTATTGAATGGAGGAGCAGGCTCGAGGGGCCGTATGGGGCCTACTCCGGCTCCTAATTCTCATGTTCTCTGTGGTATTGTCAATCAAGAGTAGGCCAATCAGTTTGAAGCTTTATTGTGTAAACTGACCTTCACTTTACTCATGAATCATCATTTGGAAACCAATGAGAACCCCAGTCTGTAACTGACTAGCCACCAGGGTCTTTCTTGTAACTCAGCAAAGAACAAAGAGCTTGCGTTTATATAAGACAGGGGCTGAAAAGCAGATGTTTGTGACACAATCCATTTCTGATCCGCATCGGTTTAAAAATTTATCCTCAACAAAATCAGAACCCATTTGGGGGGGAAGTAATTCAACTCGGATCAATTCTACATGGATCCTCGGCTCCTGAGAGATTCCAAGACCGTAGTTCACTTTTCCTGTACAGCGCTGCTTGTGTGTGGCCCTGCAAATCACAACAGTCGCTGCTCTTTGGAACCACTTTACTGTCAGCAGCTACTTCATAACAATTTTATCAGTGGATTTCCTGAACCTCCATTTCCCATGCTTTCACTGTGTAACAGGAGTGTATCTCCAACTCTCTCCGTGGTTTTTCGTGGATCTGAATGCCAGGCAAAGATTCATTTGGATTAAAATTGTTTTTGAAATGCGCTCTTTTCCCCCCCAGTTTTGTTCAGTGATATGTGCTGGTTATTGTTCATGGAATCATAGAAAGTTACAGCACGGAAGGAGGCCATTTCGGCCCATCGTGTCCGCGCCGGCCAACAAAGAGCTATCCAGCCTAATCCCACTTCCCAGCTCTTGGTCCGTAGCCCTGCAGGTTAGAGCATCACAAGTGCACATCCAAGTACTTTTTAAATGTGGTTAGGGTTCCTGCCTCTACCGCCCTTTCAGGCAGTGAGTTCCAGACCCCCACAACTCTCTGGGTGAAGAAATTTCCCCTCAAATCCCCTCTAAACCTTCCACCAATTACTTTAAATCTGTGCCCCCTGGTTTTTGACCCCTCTGCTAAGGGAAATAGGTCCTTTCTATCCACTTTATCTATGCCCCTCATAATTTTATACACCTCAATAAGGTCTCCCCTCAGCCTCCTCTGTTCCAAGGAAAACAGACCCAACCTATCCAGTCTTTCCTCATAGCTAAGATTCTGTACTCCCGGCAACATCCTTGTAAATCTCCTCTGTACCCTCTCCAGTGCAATCACATCTTTCCTGTAATGTGCTGACTCTGCCCCGTTTATACCATGTAATGGATTAGCTACACAGTGGAGACAGTGAACATGAAGTTGCTCCAATTATGACTTTAGCTCTATTGTGCATTCACTACCGTTTCAGTCCATCAGGATTGTTGATGGCGTTGTGGGAAGGGGCATACAGGCCTGCAATACTAAAAAAAAAAATATTGCTGAGCTCAGAGTCCCATCTCACTCACTGCCAGACCCAAAACAGCAGGCTAGCAGCGAGTGCCTCCGGCAGGTACTGTTTGTCTTTGCTGCTGACCGTACATTTCGATGGAGGCAGCGAGTGAAGCCCCGGGCTTTTTGCTGCCTCGACTATACTATACTTCAAAATAATTCACGTGAAGCCCCTTTTGGGCCATTTCCGAGAGACGGGATAAGGTGCTGTCTGAAGACAACTCTCCGACAGCAGGGACAGCGGGTCATTTATACTCCAGGGTTGCCTTCAGCTTCAATCTTGCAAACTTCTTGTGTCAAGGAGGCTCAAACCTGCAGAGCTTGTGTGTGTTTGTGACAAGGTTGTGTTGAGTTGTTGAGCATTGTTGCGTACTCGTGCTGAAGATGCTTAATTGTGTGCACCTTGGGTAAATGTTAAGTATTCCGCCAGCTGACTGGGTCGGAAATGGAAACAAGGCTTGGTTTATAATAGGTAGGTTTATTCAAGTAACACATTTTCAGATGTATCAGTTTTAAGCATCAAAATGTATTTAAAAACCCAGCTGTGGTGCTGGCTGATAGCTATTTGGCAACACAGCATTGATGAAATGTAATGCTGCTTCCTAATTGTAACTAATCCTGGAAGGAGAGAAAAAGAGTGAAAGATAGATTAAGGTACTGAATTGGAAAGAGCTGCTGAATGGAATACAGGTAGCAATCAAATGCGAGAACAATAAACAGGTCCTTAACTTTTTCGTTTTCGACCCTATCTGTTACAGCAACTTTACACCGACGTTGCTACGGGTGAAATACAGAGTGAATTAGCTGGTGAGAAAAAGACAATGGACAACTTGATCCTGGAGCTTCAAGAGCTCAGCAACCAGCTGCGGAATCAGTTGTGAGGAAAAGGAAGAATTTGAATCTCATTTCCCCGCTGGGATACCAATGATGGACATTCTCTGTAAAACTGTAATGAGTCGTCGTATTAGATGTATGTCAATAATCAATAAAATACTCCTTTTATACATATTGCTACTGTTCTTGTCGTTCTGATATATTCTGATATAGATGCTGAGAGGCAGTTTCCCCTGGCTGGGGAGTCTCGAACTTGGGGTCACAGTCTCAGGATAAGGGGTCGGCCTTTTAGGGCTGAGATGAGGAGAAATCTTTTCACTCAGAGGGCTGTGAATCTTTGGAATTCTCTACCCCAGAGGGCTGTGGATGCTGAGTCCTTGAGTATATTCAAGACAGAGATCGATAGATTCTTGGGCACTAAGGGACTCCAGGGATAGGGCAGGAAAGTGGAGTTGATGTAGAAGTTCAGCAATTATCTTATTGAATGGCGGAGCAAGCTCGAGGGGCCGTATGGCCTACTCCTGCTCCTAATTCTTATGTTCTTATGTATTGTTCACCTACTTTTTTGATTCAAGTAACTGAGAATTGAATTGCCTTATATCAAATTTTGAGCAGGAAGGTCAGATTTTTTTTGTGAGCTTTCTTAAATGGAAACCGAGCACCACAGTCCAGCCTTCAAGTTAAAAGTACAAAGGAAAGAATGAGCTTACATTTATATAGTGTCTTATATCCTCAGGGCATCCTAAGACACTCTACAGCCAATGGATATCTTTTTTTGAAGTGCAGTCACTGTTATGTAGGCAGTGAGAGAAAACTGCCCTTCTCGAGGTACTGTGGTGGTTTGTCACCCATATACTTGGGACTTCCATACTTTTTTTGTTGATTTGCGGGTGGGGGAGTGGATGTGACTGGAGAAGTCATAACCAAATATAATGGGGATTGCACTCCAATTAGGTGACAAAGTAACCAACAAGGTCTTGTAGTAACTTGAGTATCATGGGCAGAGGCATGATGGAGTTACATGAGTTACCAGCCCTGCACTGGGGGTGGAGGAAGGGGAAAGACGTTGCAAACTACCACAACAACTTGCATTTATATAGCGCCTTAACGTAGTAAAATGCCCTAATCTGGCTGTGAATCATAGAAAGTTACAGCACGGAAGGAGGCCAATTCGGCCCATCGTGTCCGCGCCGGCCAACAAAGAGCTATCCAGCCTAATCCCACTTCCCAGCTCTTGGTCCGTAGCCCTGCAGGTTACAGCATCCCAAGTGCACATCCAAGTACTTTTTAAATGTGGTGAGGGTTCCTGCCTCTACCACGCTTTCAGGCAGTGAGTTCCAGACCCCCACAACCCTCTGGGTGAAGAAATTTCCCCTCAAATCCCCTCTAAACCTTCCCCCAATTACTTTAAATCTGTGCCCCCTGGTTTTTGACCCCTCTGCTAAGGGAAATAGGTCCTTTCTATCCGCTTTATGCCCCTCATAATTTTATACACCTCAATAAGGTCTCCCCTCAGCCTCCTCTGTTCCAAGGAAAACAGACCCAGCCTATCCCAGTCTTTCCTCATAGCTAAGATTCTCTACTCCCGGCGACATCCTTGTAAATCTCATCTGAGCTGCAGACTGAGCTTTTAAATCAAAACTGTGACAATTGAGAGAGAAGTTTGGCATTTTATAGAGAAAGGTCTATTAAAGTAGTCGAGTTTTATTAAATAAAGTAAGTGCTTTAATGCATCAGCCTCACCTCTAGCTGAGTACAACAGCTGCATAACAGTAGGAAGCTCGAGGTGAATTTAGCTTTCACATCAGCAATTGCCTTTCTCATGAATGCTGAGATGAATGTTTCGAGAGTGTTCTTAATGTTCAATCATTATGAGCAATAGCAGGGGAGTTACTGGAGCTTAACCCACAGATGTGTCCTGTACAGGGATTGCTGTTATTTTCTTTCTGAACTCATGGGTATTTTTAGTCAATCTCTGGGGCGAGTCGGAAGTGGGGTTAAACAAATTGCTGCTAAAGTGATAATCTCAAACTGTTCTGCTGCCTTAAAGGAAATTCCATTATCACCTCACGTGACCAATACCACCTCATTTTGCTTAGGCAAACATTTAGCCTAATTGGCATGTGCTTGGGTTAAAGACTAAATTGCTTGTATTTGTTAAGTGCCTTTATCACACCAAAAGGTCTAAGAGCACTTCCGAAAATGAATTACTTTTGAAGGGCAGTGACTGTTGCTGCTCAAGCAGATAGAACATAGAACAGTACAGCACAGTACAGGCCCTTCGGCCCTCGATGTTGTGCCGAGCATTGTCCGAGACCAAGATCAAGCTATCACACTCCCTAGCACTCTGGTGTGCTCCATGTACTTATCCAATAACCGCTTGAAAGTTCCTAAAGTGTCCGACTCCACTATCACAGCAGGCAGTCCATTCCACACCCCAACCACTCTCTGAGTAAAGAATCTACCTCGGACATCCCTTCTATATCTCCCCCCATGCACCTTATAGTTATGCCCCCTTGTAACAGCTGCCTCTACCCGAGGAAATAGTCTCTGAACATCCACTCTATCTATCCCCCTCATCATCTTATAAACCTCTATTAAGTCGCCTCTCATCCTCCTCCTCTCTAAAGAGAAAAGCCCCAACTCCCTCAATCTTTCCTCATAAGACCTCCCCCCCAAACCAGGCAGCATCCTGGTAAATCTCCTTTGCACTCTTTCCAATGCTTCCACGTCCTTCCTATAGTGAGGTGACCAGAACTGCACACAATATTCCAAATGTGGTCTCACCAAGGTCCTGTACAGTTGCAGCATAACCTCACAGCTATGTCTGCGCTATCAATGTGCTATAAACAGCGACGATATGATGGTGATATTGGTAGAGGGAACGATGGTGGCTGGGGCAGGCTGTGGCTGCTTCAGACAGACTGTTGCCGGTGTCCGATGTGTCATCCGGATCACGTCATACTGCAAACCTGTTGGTTGCTCAGAAGGTGGAATCCAGGATAACCGGACACTTCATTTGTGGCCTCAAACCGACCCATAGTCTGGTTAAGGAAGTCATTGAAGTCCACCAGGCGTGCTAGGTCTGTCACCTGCTTCTTCAAGTTGGTAATTTCCTGTTTGAGAGACTCAATCTCTGGACATTTAGCACAGGTGAAGGAGCCAATGTGTCTCAGCCCAGTTCCCGCTCTACCCAAGAGTACCTTAAAGTGTGCACACAGCACATGCTGCACTGGAGTCGTTATCCTGCCTTCTGCTTCCTGGGGGTAGTCACTGTGAAGCTAGTAGTGTTCCTGTGAAGAGATAAGAACCGCAAAAAAGAAAGAAAACAGACAAGCAGTGCAGAGCACATTAGCTTCCAAAGGAATAGTGTTGAAATGATGTGTATATCTAAATATAAAAAGGATCTGGCTCTAACGCAATTCGGTTCAAACTCCCTTGGTCTCCACTCCCACTGTGAGAGACCTTCCTGTTCTGCTCGAGTCACGCTGTGCTTGTAGTCTTCCCTCACCCTGGTGTAACTCCTCTAACAAGGACCCATAGTTTTCTAACCTTCAGTCAATTTCTTATCCTTTAAAATTCCTTGTTCTTGTGATGTGGGTGACGCTGGCAAGGCCGTATTTATTGCCAATCCCAAGTTTCCCTGAGATGGTGATGGTGGGCCTT